>LOND01029356.1:0-21233 GCA_014220965.1 Paragonimus kellicotti
AATGCTGTACGGGCTGAAGTTGTGCCCAACGATCGGGGAATATCACATCAGTTGGATCTGTCCATGGTTTGTTAGCTAGGATCGCATGATTTGAGCAACAACGGGAGGCTTGACTCTGCTGTTAAATCCACTTAACGTTCAACCATCCAGACGTATCCGATCAACCAGCTCAAGCGCTCAGGACTTCACCGCGTTGATGAGTGACCAATTGCCAGTAACAAACCATGGACAGATCCAACTGATGTGATATTCCCCGATCGTTGGGCACAACTTCAGCCCGTACAGCATTCAATCAACGTGCCTTTGAGAGACCCCCGATATCTGAGTCGGCCGATTCCGGTTGTAATGCCAAAGGCAACAAGTGGCAGTGTGCCCGACGCTATTGGTCGTGCACCACGTTTCATACTGTACCTGTACTCGTCAATTATAATGATTTTCGTCGTATGACTCCCAATATCTGACACTTCCCATTAGGAAGTTGTCCATGAGCGAGACTCACACTTCTCGATTCGGACAAGAACCACAGCCAAGCCGTGCACTTATACGTTTATCAGATGAAGATGTCTGGAAGTCAATGTCAAATGTCCCAGATAACTGGGTCCAGACAAGCTAACTTGGTTGCTTCTCTGCGTCTGGTGAGACTGCGTCCTCTCAGTCTGTAAAAGCCAGCCGATCCCTATGTTTTTCAGCTTAACCATGTGCACATTAGCCGTGCGATCTTGTCCGACGTTGAAACTCAGCTAATCTCCTTGGGATATCTCAAATCGACATTGAGACATCTTAAGCTTGAAAAGGTATAGATCGTCCGGACCGCGAAACATGACGACGACATGATCGAAGTGAGCTGCATTTTCTAGAACGTTTTATAGCATTGTTTCTATCACCTGCTGGAAAACCGTAGGCAATCGGCTGCATTGGAACAGTTCCTCGCGGGTATTCATAGTGAGTTCTGTGGAGTGTCCTACAACGGTTGCCTGAAGATAAATCTCAGCTAGATTCGGTTTTGCAAAGCATTTGCCTTTAGTAAGGGATGCGAACTCCTCCGGTGTGGTAACAGATACTGGTGAATTTCGACGGCGCCAGTGAGCGCCGTAGTGAACCTGGTATGGAGTCACACACCTCCATTGACCACTTTTACCATTAAAATCGGCCCTACCCTAAAGGGGAAGTTGGTTGATTTCATAGTTCGATCCGATCCAATACGTTGTCAAAATGTAGAAACGCAGCACAAAGCAATAGACGCTTCATGCCTTTATATAATACAAGCATGGTTGTTATCACTCTGGAGCAACCCAGTGTCTGCAAAGATTGATGTAACCGACTCATTAAACGCACTACTGGCTGGATTGCTGCACTCAAATGTGTTTGCGATCGTATTCTATTGCAGATGCTGTTAACTGATGTCTAGGAGCTGTCGCCTTTCTAATCAGCCAACTCTGAAGGAAGCTGGTCTGGATCAGTCAATGAGATAGCAGGAGCCTTTCGTATGAGCGTTGCCTAAAGCAACTGTGAAAAAAACTGCAGAATACCAGCACAGGCATTTCCGGAAGTGTGTTCAGCTTTCTTCACCATCTGTTTCTAGATGTGACAGAAAATTAGTGTGACATCCAGCGCAATGTCCAGCTGGAGTCGAAGTGAAACGCCACCGATAATAGCCATGCAGTTGTCACGAGCCTGTGCAGCCTTGTCTTCTATTGCTCACCCAAGAGATTTGGGATTTGTCTGGGGTCGACGACAGTTTTTATGTTCGGCCACATTTGTCCACCTTATAGGGTCAATACCAGGAGTAGTGCAATTTTCTGGAGCATCGGTAAACTGTAAGGAGCCTTTGTGTGACTGCCCTGGCTACGGTTCTCACAGTTTTTTTATTGATGGAGGTAACGACATACGTGAAACCAGTAAATTTGGTAGACACTGATTTCCCGAGCATAACGCATCATAGTTGACAGTGACCAAGCATCGATTTTCTGTTTGCCTGGACAGACTTCCAGGTTCTGCTAGACTATCTTCAAAATAAGTACCCGGAAGTCTGCACCATGAAGTGATTGCAGCCACCAGATAAGGAGTAGCTATTCGATCTAACCATCGGTCATGATGCTGAGACTGAAGCCTTTACGCACTCGAGTTATGAATGGTGCATACATTATGAAACCATTTACTTCACCAGTTTCAATCATCGACGCCAAACAGCTGGGTCGCAATTTGTTTGTTCCCATCAGACTGCGGGTCTAGAGAAACTTTCGCTAGAATGAAGTTAGAATATTTTCCGATCGGTCTACTCGGATTCTGTAACGGCAATCCGGCTTTTCCGTGCATCATTCTGTTGGCGAAGTCAATCTAGATGTCTTTCTATTCCACAGATCGTCTATCGAATGTCAGGTCCCACGTGAAACCACAAGCAAATTCTGTCAACGAGTTTTCCACGGTTTCCGCGAAAGAGCATTGTGGCTCACTTGTGTTGATAGTCAAACTTAGAATTTTCAGGTTGTGCGTCAATGCTTCAACACGTCCCCGCTGGGAGGGGGGCTTCACACTTCTGTTAAAGTAGCAGAAGCTCCTGGCTTTGTTAGAACGTTACGGTCAAAGTAGGTTTAGTCCGTTGCTAAATCGTTCCGTCATATCTTTCTTAATTCAACCTCAACCAAGGGAATTTTAGTAGCAAGCCAACTCAGCACAAAAGTGGGCTGCAACTGCCATATCTGCTATAGGTCAGGGCATAAAAAACGCACAAAGATAAGAGAGGTCAATTTGAACAACATATGGGAATCAAAACGAAATGCACATCCACAGGCGCAGGAGACAGCAGTGGAACAAACGCAGCACTGTGTAGAAGTAAACGTTCGAAGTTGCGAGAAGAGCCGTCATATGGTTTATCCATGGAAGGAGGGCAGTTACCACGACACGCGGGAGACATCACGCAGAAACGAATGCACAACGAACTGTTTCATACTTACTAATACTTTCGGGGAAAATTGCCGTTATAACACATTAGGAAGCTGTGCTAATTAAAAAAAAACTGCAATGGGTTGTATTGGTAACGTACTCGGAAGAAGTTCTCGATCTGTGGTAGTAGCCGAATGTGGATAGGGATAGAAGAGGTTTCCTTTTTCCAACGGGTAGGGAATGAGACGAAACGTGCCTTCCCAGGTGCAGTGCAACAGATTGATAGCACCTTCCACTGCTTTCCAGTGGGCAAGATGAAAAAATGCATAGGCGATCGCCTCGGAGTCCCCGCGCTTTAAAATATGTTCTGTTGGCAAAATGAGCGGCTTCATTTCAAGCAGGTACTAACACCAACGGAAGGGAGGCGAGAGGAAAGAGTGTAGTATTTATCGTCTTAGAACAACTTATAAGCAATCAGTAAATTTATTTACTGACAATGTTTCATTTAGGACGAAGAAGCTTTGTGAGGCAGTTACGAAGTGGTGTTTGTAAAAAGTTGCACATACATACCAGAGTAAAAAGCTTCAAGATCAATGCAGTGTCCATCTGCTACTATGTAGTACACTGAGTTACACAGAGGTCGGAATATTTCTGCCGGGCTACCGCCGAACTTATCAAATAACTCCCCATGAAATGTCGTTAACACGGAATTAATTCCAGTCAGAAAGCCTGACGAAATGAGGGACAGACACCACTCAGACACTGAGCAATTTTCTCAAATTCACGCAGTTTACCAGTCATTTCCAATCATTAGATCTGTGAACGATAAACCTTCAGACTACCAAGACATAGGAGGAAGAGAGGTGCCTGGTTAGACTCACTAATTCGGTCTACAGATGATGTCAAAAGTGCATCACACACAATCAATGAGCTCTACAAACGGAACAAATGTTAGATAAAATCCATATCCGAAAGGGCAGCTAGCACAACGAACAAGAAACCGAAGTTGTGCAATTCCAGTTTTCGTGTTAACTACTGCCACTAGACTTTGCTTTGCATACGCGTGAACGACTTTCATTCGTTGTCAATGGCTCATTCAGCCGGATTCGACGAGGCTAACGGCCAATGGGTGCACGTTTGAGCAGTGTGTGGTCCGCATGACCAATTATGTTATGGATGTTCACAACATACAATTTAGTGCACAAGTATTTCATTACGGCTGAAATTAAGAACTAAGGAAGGGATGTGCATCTGGTGCGGACCACCCAAAGTGGACTCGAACATTCCCTATGCTCACGCCGCTCCCAGGAAAAGCCATTTCCCTACAAGGACCACCTTCGTCCGATCCCGCGCAACTTCAAAGAGAAGTTAGAATCCCGAAAATGACCACTATCATCACCACCACCCCAAATATGACAACATACTCCAAGTTAGTTCAATTCTCCCCTTAGAGAGGGTACAGCGGTTGTCGTCACACCATGTTCATTGAAAGTTGGATTATAGCATAAAGATTACAAATACTAGTCCTAATGCTTTGGTATACTGTAAACCGCAGAGAGATGACGGATCACGAAGATCAATCGATCTCGTATACCGAACTACTTGTATCTTACAGGCATTCGAGGTCTGATTTCTACCAGACAAATCAACAGCAAACTCCCGATGAGGATAAGTCCACGAACCCATTTGCTGCTCAATCGGAAAAAATGTAGTAGACAGAGAAACTGCTATCAACAAAAGCCTACAAAACGTAGTGTCAACTGTATCATCTTCAAAGAGAGAAATACCGATATTCTACCCTATCAGTGTACGGTGTACCATTAACACACCGTATTTGGTGTCCTTTCCTCTCAAAGTTGGGCACTCCCCACGGAAAAAGACACTTTCATTTGATGTTTTCAATGATGTTTTAAATTTTTCACAAGATGCCGATCAGTCGATAAATATAAGTACAATCTGTGCAACATTTTGTGGTTAGCTTAACTTATTCACGGAACGAGATGGTCGACAGAAAAGTCGGATGATACCCTGTTCGATGTTATTGGCGCTGAGAAATTCGCGTCAGGGACTCAAAGTAAACTAGGTCACCAAGTATTAGGTCTTACACCTAGATATTTAAAATGTCCGAGTTTTATAGGTGAACTGTTCTTCTAAGATGCACAATGTGGTCCCATCTCAACTTTACCTCCTGATATCCGTTAGCTCTTACCGTCCACTGCTTAGCCGCGTATTGTAGTCAGTGAGTTTCACCTATCCAGCCAACATCGTTCGTACAGGACAGTAAAAGTGGTTGAAGTGTGAACCAAACCACTAAAATCGTCGCCTTGTGCATACAGCGCTGTCTACCCATCAGGTTGACATTATTCCTGAACATTTTGATGTTATTCAGTATCCATCAATAGCAGCAGGCATGATAAACCATCTCGAATGTATTATGGACTTAATAATTAGCAGATACGCGGATTCCCAAACCAAAGTGCTTGCAGCGAAACTTGTTATTCTCTAGTTCAAGCCAACATCCCATTGACAATACACTGGACCTAGAAGAATAAATGAAGCGCCTGACTTGTGAATAGCACTTAGTTGAGTCCAGGTGTGTTCTGCCCGGTACATCCTATAAACATTAAGCATAACTTTTAGACGAATTCAAACAGACTAAATAGATAAGTGTTGAACAACAAGCTAGATCACCAAACAACTGGACAACCAGAATCAGGTGGACAGAGTGAAACTATGCTCGACCATCCACAGCTGCCTGAAGCCGGTTATAGGTTGATGCGCTCTGAAATGCGCTGCATGGTCTGCAATTAAGCTGTTGTTTTGATTGCCAACACTTTCCCTCTGAATTTTGGTAGTCGGCATCCTTATATCTCCACGTAACATGAAAATATTTCACTACTGCCTGCACCAATTCACCTTGCATGTGTTTGGGACAGAAGCAGCGCAGTGGTTCGAGTTTTCACTAGGTAATGTTGCTGCTGTCGAATGACATTCAGCCATTCAATGTACCCGGCACACCTAGCGTACTCATTAAAACCGACGATCACCAAGACAACTCGCATGCCTTCCTCAGGACTGTTCCACGGTGTGGTGCATATATTTAAGGATGCAGTGAGCTTCGAGAGGAAGCCGCGTGTCCCCCTCAGTGGCTAGTGAGGGTACACTAACTGGTGTTAACTCTTGCTGTCCAATCGCGCATCATGAACATTCAAAGAGGAAACAAACGATACGATGTTTGATTAACTAAATTAATATTCAACTGGGGAAAATTGAGGTAACAGGCAATCAGTTAAACAGTGATCAGATTGCTGTGCGCATGGCATAGAGGGCATACTTTTGGAACATGAGGGTTGAATTCGACCGCTCTGTGTATGGCTTCGACCGCGCTCAATTCGGCGGGATTTAGACCACGTCGAGAGGCGATATCGGGAGAGAACCTGAAAACAGTAATAAAAAAGGTGTCAAATTATAAATGCCGGACAATGTCAGTGGCAGAAATTCACGATCCACGCACTCAAGAAAGCATCTTCAGATATGTTTATCAGAAAACAGTAACTTCAATATAACTGAAACTTAGACTGAAGCGTTAGAGTTAACGTTGGCTTCTATCTAGAGTAATGTGGTTAGACACAGTGGAGTTACAAAAATGAGCTGTCGTTCATTTTTCATGATTTACAAACGCATACAATTTGTCGGTGCTGAAGGTATAACTCGTACACGCGCAGAGTACTAGTAGATCATCCTCGACTGGACCGACACCACTTCTGTTCTTGTTTATCCCGAATGTATCCCGGACAGTGTCTTTAGTATGGCTTGTAGATGCTACCTGAAACAGAGGAACTGAAGCTATCGGTCCTGGCCGGAACGAATAATGGAGCTCAGAACAAGTATACATGCTGATGTTTTGGGAGGGCTACAAAGCAGGGATACACAAGATTGGAGAAATGCATCCGTCTCATAGCAATCGAGCACTATAAATCCACAACGGAGCAACGATTCACGACGCGCCAATTGCGCACACACAGTCCCAGAAACTTAACCACCGCGGCACAAGTCACGCCACATTTATATGCAGGCTAAACCAGTCACTTGAATCGGAATGCGTTGCCAGGTTTTGCTACTCTGATGCGAAAGATGCGAATTACCACGCACACGATGGCAGTGGGATGACATGGTCTATGGCTGAAAGAGGAAGATTTTGAACAGAGAAAGTGCTAGCGTACCGAGACGCAAGGCGATCTCAGATGCATAATCAAAAAGCAAATCCACCGCTAGCAGAAAGAAATTAAACCAGAACAAGTCGAAATGAAACTGTAGATGGACGCGTGCGCGACCGGTGCCGCCAGGCCGAACAGATGGGCAGTCTCGGCTATTAGAGAATGACAAAGCACTAAAACATTCAGTTGATCTTGGAATAGTCGTTTGTAGCCGCAAATAGTTGACTATTCGAATTAAAAACAGATTCCAACTTACAAAACCCAATTACAGTTGGTAACCCCCTTAGCAAAGTCTCTCACTGAGGAAACAACTACTTTAAACGGTACACAGACAAATAGCCTAACGTTTACCCACGCACAGTTAGTGGCGTATATGCGTCAGGCTAACAGAGCTATAGATGAACAGCTATACTCACTCAATCGCCAGCTCTTTCACGACTTAGAACAGGAAAGAGTAGCCGGGAACACACATGACCGGTCGTTTATTGTCTCATCGTGAGTCCGTAAGCACCAGCAGTTGACAGAAACTACATGTCTTTCAAGAGCAGGGAAGAAATGAAAATAAAACGCACAAAAGTACGTTAAACAGGAACATCGCAAACTAGAAGTATCGGAAATCAGCGTCAACAAGAGACTGAAAATAGTGTACCACTTTCTAACTCTGACTCCACGTCAAAATCTTGTCACTCGAGCCAAGCAGGGCCTCTGAAGAAAGGTCTGTCCGTCGTTTTCATGCAGATCTGAATCAAAAGTCAGATTCCGGGTGCACTTACTTAACCCAATTCAAGTAAGCGAGATAATCGACCAATAAGTAGCAAAAACTACCATTCTAAGATTATGTAGATATTACACATCCATCGCCTTCACTTTTCAACAAACCCCTATTTCAGTTCGTAACTTCAAAGTGTAACAGCGAAATTGATGTATCCTCAAAACCTTAATGTTCCAGTTACAACGGACAATGTGCTTATGACTGTGGACTGTTCCCCTTATCTGAGTGCAAGGGAATTAGGCAGAATAACGAAGAAAACAGCTACCCTCGTTAACTTCCGAAATCGGCAACAGCCACCAACAGTACAGTTGCATTTTTGAAAGCTGAAATTCGGGCCTGCTCCTGTCTGAGTACCGGCAGCATGACAACACTAGTCCATCAACGCTGACAGTCGTGCATCAATGGCTGACACTGACACTTGACTGGAACAAAATCGTAAGATAGGTAAGATAAATGAAAGAAGAAATAGCACTTCATACACAAAACGTTTGAAAGCAACGTGCTAACATCATGCAACCGAGATTCAAGAGTGAGACGACATCTGCAAGACCTGTGGCTTTCACATGAAGATCACACGGAATGGAAGACGTATCACTGTACCATGGCTGATTGCCTATAAATCCTACGCAGTCTGTAGGACGATCTAGGATTCGGCAGGCGTATATGCTTTCAGTCTTACTGTTCCCTATCAGCCTGTTTCACACTGGTGTATTTAGTAGAACCAAAGTGTTAGAAAGCGTAGCCCGGTGGATGAGCGCACTATGCGAGCTTGATCACAATGTTGGGAGGGGTACCCCCAAACAAAGGACATTCCGACTACCTAACGCTTGATCGTGACCATCGCGATACTGGCCAATACATCGGAGAAATTTACGGTAGTTACCAGAAGTCTGATCCTGCTTTGTATAAACATATTGGGCGCAACGACAACAGGAATCCGATATTGGTATTTTGCTTATTGCACCCTGAGCTTGGCTGGCATTTCAATGAAAAAAGGTTAACGTTCGAACAGACGCATTTACGACGTTACTGATGCTATTCACTCGAGTTCGGCCTTGGAAAACAAATATCGTTCACGGTTTTTCTTCACAAGATCTCCTCTGTCAACGAAGCTGAATCTCGCGCAAAGATAAGTACAAATGCAGAGAAAGACGTGTCCGATTTGGAGACCGTGAATGGTCACTTGTGCACCGTCGGATTTAGTACTTCGGAATGAGTCTGCCGGCGTTGTTTATTTGTTATATCTGCATATAGCCCAACAGACAACAATTCATACGCCGCCAAGAAAACTTTTCAACAGTGCTCTCTCTGATCATCTGAGAAAAATTACATACTCATCATCATCAACAGCAGCTATGTGCCGTACCCGCGGGCATCACGACTCAACCTTGCCGTAGGTCTTGAAAAAATTGCTACAGAACAGTAGGGTAATAGACACAAATTCGGAAAGAAAAAAAAATAAAAATAAAACAGCAACTGCGCAACAAGAAGAAAGGTCAACAACTTTGCCGCAGCAGGCAGGTATTACTAGGCGCTACAAACTGGCATATCAGAGAGCGTTTCCAACCAGCGGTGAGGAAGGTCGCGAACTCAACAACTAGGTAGACGGCGTCTATCAACCGTCATCAGTTGGACGGTCAAGACGTTCAAAGACTATGATTACGTCATCGCATGGCAGCCCAGTGGCTTCATCCGAACGCCAAAAGCCACACAGAACAATGCACGATGCTGCAGACATTACACCGATAAACAGTATAAGTGGCCCGACTAGCGAGGATTGTGCAATGTCATTAGTTGATTGACAGACGGACGTCTTCATGGAACCAAAAGTGATGGAAACTGGCGAATGTACCGCGTGCTTTTGCCATCCGCGTGAACACACCGTTAGCAATAATACACGCTGAGACGATACTGCGCAAATAGGTGAGGCGATCAAGTCTCCAGCTGCCTCCCTTCAATAATAAGGACAAAGTCAGTGACAAACCTGTCTTGCAAAAACCCTCCGTAGTTTGAAGAGAAATGCAAATCGTGTAGACCATCCGTCACACTGAACCGCATTACTTGATCATGTTTTCTGCAGAAGAACTAGGTAATGATGTCCGCATATAGAATATCAGTCAACTTACCACCTAGTAGTAGATTCACTCCGAGTAGTCCTTCCGGAATGTCGTCCATCACAGAGACGAAGAACGGGGAGATTGGACACCGCTCAGGAGCACCACTGGACGAAGATAACGTTCGAGATGGTTACCCATGAATGCACACTCTGCACTCAGAGTGGGCATACAACAAATTCAACAAACTGGCATACTTCACTGGGACGCCTACATGACAAACATAACCCCAGAGAGCGTGTAGAGCGAACGAGCGGAAAGCGGTCCGTCCTTAGGCTGAGAAGACAGATGGATGGCTGAGGAAGCGAGTGTCGATGCCTCAATGTCTGCTGCAAGGTGAAAAATACGATCGACACACTCGCGGTCGGACAGAAAAACCTGCATGTTCCCTCATCGCACTATCTTTAATTCAGAAGCCGCCGCCGTGTGGTTTTTGAAAATGGGAATGACTGTTGATAAGTGCGGGTCATGCGGAGTCTATTGAGTCTGCAACAGGGAACGCAGAAGTGTAGTCAGTTCATACAACGATCTTTCACTGCCATCTTTGAAAAGCGCTAGAGAGAAAAAAGTCCTGATCCTGGAGCTTTACCATGTTTCAATATTCAGAGCGCCAAAGTCACTTCAGTTTCCGACGAAGGATCATCTGGAATGTTACAACTAATCATACAACCTCTATCATCCACAGGTGAAAGGGCTGGCTCACGCCAGCCGAACTGTTCCTAAAGGTGGTCAGCCCACTTGACAGGTTGCCGCAACAAGCTGTGAATTCATGGGCCATCTTTTTCGATACAGTCTAACTAACACTATGTCGACGGCCAGTGCAACCACGAACTACGGAGAACAACATCCAGTTATCCCTGGATTACAATGCATTTTCCATCTTTTTTGTTCGCCCGGAGAAATGCGTCTTACAGTCCCTAAGCAGACTTTTCGTAAGTTTGTATTTCAGTTCCCGGCTGTCGTTGTCTTACTTGGAGTCAGGAGAAACGACCAATGTTTATTCATGTTACGCTGAACCACCAGAAATCCACTACTATCGTGTCTGTGATCCTCCTCCGAAAAAGATCTCCTCGAAAAAGACTCGCACAGATGTTGAAACTTTCGCCTAGTGCCCGTTTGGATCACTCCACAATTCTGACTGGGGAGCACTTTAGCTGTCGTATACCAGCATTGCTCGATTTCCAACATCCCTTCGTTTGAAGGAAACGGTCACAATAAGTAGAGTGGCTGATGTAAGCATTTTGCGTTGACTCATTAGTATCAAATTTAAAATAGCATGCATACGTTTTTTCATATCGAAGGAAGGCTCACTAAATCTGAAGCAAGGTCAAGTTCACGAACAATAGGTTCCGAACAGAGTCGATCAATTAGGACCGCATCAGCAAACCGCAAGAATCTCGGACAAGAATCATGTAATAGGATCGTGAGTCCGCAAGGTCGATCGATAACGTGACCGGTGGCCACGACGAGCCTAGTGACCGCGGGCCCTGGTTGTTTGCTTGTTTCAACGGCAATGCCGTTCTCCGGTAGCACAGATTTCTGTACCCACTTGGGTAAATGCTACTTTACTCTGGAGAGCAAGCACCTCTGCCTATTTTATTTTCTTTGCAGTTGCATGTAAATTGGCAGACAGGGTGGGGGTGTCATTGACAGGCTTGATCTCCTTTGAATACGGATACAGGTGGTTTCTGGGTCAGAACTAATGCACGTAGTCCGGCTGCGTTGAATGCTCGATTGACCGAATCCATTAGTGTGCGTAGTTTCATGCACACTGTAATCCCTCTACATAAACCATCTTCTTCCTCACAATGATCACACACTTTCGGTCTACCATGTCATTTTATGATCCTTTCGGAAGTAACCATTAGACTGTAATACGGATGTGATCAAATCCGGCTCCTTTACAAAGCTGTCCAGTGTACAGATTCGTCTTGCGCGTGTGAATAGTGTATTCACTAGTGCGCGCTTCTGATGGACCGGTGTGAAACTACTAAAGTTGAGGTATTGACCGGACCACGTGGATTTCCTATAAACACCTCTTTTGATAGAGCCATCTTCCCGGCGACTTATGAGTATGTCTAGAAGAGGCAAACAAATTCACACGTTATCTTCTGGTTGGGATGACAACTAGTAAAGCATCACACCAAGTTATATGCTGTCTGTGTGGAACGACAATAGTAGTGTATCAACGACGTAGCAGTTGGACAATCCTGCTAGGTTCACGGCTAACTTTTACTCAATCTTCAGCATGAAAAGGTTTGCTAGGATGGGTCGCAGTGGACTTCTTATGGCTATCCCCACCTATCTGAAGATAGCACTGATCAAGAAGGCGAGGATTTAAACTTTCATGACACAACAATGAAGGCTTCCCTCAGAATATCACTAGGCAGAGGCAAAGTAATGTGGCTCGTTTCAACGAGCTCACAAATATAATCAATTGTCTCACGTAACGGGACATTCGTAAACAGTGACTGAACGTCTATGGAACACATCAATTCATTAGCAAGATTGATCTTGTCAAAGTTACTGGTCAGTTCAAAAGGATCTTTAGCAAAATACGCGTGAAATTTTTTTAACAGAGTAACAATGTTTAAAACACTGAGTTCCCTTGATCCAGTTCACCAATAACGATAGAAGACACGTCGCGAGATGTTAACATTTCGTTTACTCTCTTCAGTCACGAACGTAAAACATTAGAATATATAGGACATGGGATAGCAACAACAATAGAAACAATCAACGATTGGGTTTACATGAAACAAGGACTGTTATCAGTTCCAGGGCAGACAAACTGCGTGAGTCAACAGTAAGAATGGTGACTATCCAATGTGCCAACTTATGGCATGGGGAATTTGCAATCGCCAGAAAAGGCGTCAGTGGCATTCCAGACTCACATGTCTTGGGAAGGCTGTAGATTTGAGGTATCGATGACCGACAGTGCTTAAGAGCCCTATGTCACTTCGTCAAGTATTTGTAATTGTAATAAAAGATGATGTCGACCAACGCGACTTTCTATCTCAGTGACACTGTCCACTGTGTTTGTTGACATTTCGTTTGGTCATCTAATAATGACATTTTCTGCACATAGACATCATTTTAGACAGAAGTACGTATGTGCAGGTATTGTTCCTAAAGTTACTAACCATTCTTGTTCATTAATTTCCGTTGTTTTGCTCATCTTCTTCCTTCATACCTTTGTACTCCTTTATTAATCTGCAACTTCGTCTGTCGTGAACACTATCATAGTACCCATGAGTATTGTCGAAAAGCTGAAAATGTGACGTGTAGACGGGCTGCACAACTTGAGTCACATTCATCCTCTTTCATTTCAAAACCATGACTTCACTGGTATTCATGATAGTGCAGATACAGGTCAACTCAAAACACATTGAAAATCACGGTGGTAATGACTGTTTGGATCTGTCACGTGGATATATTTGGGACAATGTTCGTGGCATTTTGAGATCCCTATGATGATGGACAATATAAGCAAGGAACCTGCTCCACCCACGTTAATGAGATTGATTAGATTCCGTTTTGTTGCCTACAGACACACCTGCGTGTCGTGTAATGTGCACTGATCTAGCCGACGTGATGGATCGACTGGTACACTTTATCTAATGTTACTGGTTGACAAGACTGAAATAGCTTCAAATGATACAGAGATGTTAAAATGGCTTATTCACGGGAACAGAAAATCAAGGTTATGCAATTATTTGTGTCAAACGTAACGCATACAACATATCCGCTGGTCATCCGACTCTTTACGGTTACCACAACGGTGTACTGCTCCAACAGCTGAATAAAGTCGTACTGGTTGCCAAACGCATCGATCCTATTGTTTCCAACCCGTGGATTAATCGAGCTTGACCTGAAATTCGCTTAGGTGGTTTTCTCAAGATATCGAAACCGACGTAACTGTCAAGTACCAGTGAAATCTGGCAACGCAAACTGGGTGTTTTCTAAGCATGCTTACAGGTTTCCAAAGGGCTCATGCACTGCTTCTGACGGATAATGCGTCCAAGACGCACTCCTGTGTTGAACGCATTCTTATCATATATTTTCGTTGTAATTTTTGTCTCAGACATAAAACCCTACAGTTGGGGTCCTTTTACTTTTGTTTCCGAGAGACAAGAGTTTCACTTTTACACTTACCTAGCAGCTAATCACTTTACAGTGGCCAGCCGAACTATAAAGGCTCCACTTACACGTCACCTAGTCTTCGTCCCTCGGGACTACACTAGGTGCTGGATGTGCGAGTTAAATCGCATGTGATACACTACAAGCCACTCGCGGTGATGGTTATGCATAAGCACTCATCAGTTCCGATTGATGTGGTAGGCTAATCTGGAACGAACGTCGCCTACCATCCTTCCCGTAGGCCTGTGAAACGCCGGAGTTTGCGATCATGGATGATGCGTCCTGCGATATATTACTGGCAGGCTTTGGATAAGATTTTCACAGTGTGACAACGATGGCTGTTGTAGGTACTGCTCGAGTGGGATTTCTAGGACTTTCAGCGTTCAAAACGCTATGTATTTGCCATCATGTCGCGTACTAGGCCACAGGTGAACAAACATCACTTATGTGGCTTGAAAATTGTCACGTGGCAACACCTTATCGCCGGCATAGCTATCAGTCAGTCTTTCAACAGGCGAGAAGTCTACGCCCGCATTTTGTGACGGTCGTATACATTTCGTTTATGACAAAAAATGAACAACACTGAGTGCATAACTGATAATGGTTTGCCATTAGTTATACCATCTAGCAGTAACTCAGTAGCAACACCGCTGAATGCTAATCAAGTTTTTGCTGACTCGAACCTTTGTTACTGCGAATCGTCTTGTCTAAGTTGCCGTAGCTTGACAGCGGTAAGCTCGCATGTGATCATGTGTCGCACAGCAGCAGACGTCTTATGGTATAAAACAAGAAGAGGTAACAAACCACTAACTTTCCAGTTCACGCCATACGCCAGCTCACTACATCAGCAAGAAGCGTATGGGATTGGTTGACATGCTCAGTCCCATGGTTTATACATCTACGTTTACGTACCATTGTAGAGTGAACAACTGAACTCGTTCGAACCTCGCTATCAAATATCCTATTTTCAACCCAATAGAGGCATGTCGGTCGGCGCTATTCGGCGACTGCAACTTAACGTACAAATCGACGATCGGATAGTTGAGGACCATATACTTCCAAAGCCATAAGTGGCGATGACTTGCAGCCACCACATCGTTCTCACATTCGTCCAACCAAGTGCATAATACCTTCGGAGCTTGATCTGACGGTTACTCGCGAATGTCCATAAAGGATAAGACCAATCAAGAACTGGTAAAATCAAATGAACGACTTACTTATCTGCTATCTGTCGTGCTTTGAGTAGAGCCGCGGTATAACATATAGTGGCAGATTTGGGATAATGAACATCTGGGAGGATAAGAAAATGAAAATACAACTATGCGACATAAAATGTACGAACATGCGTGAGGTGTTTGATAATGCAGCGATTAGGCTAGTCCACGTAAGCCAAACCTGCGCGGATGCACGACTGCCCTCAACGAAACTACGGTAGGATTTGAAAAGTCATTAAAACGAAAGGGTGCTTCGGTATAGAAGTGATGATAACATATTCGCTGGCCTTATAAGCTGCACCACTCATCGAATATGGCTTGAAAATGTGATGATAATTGCATGCCGATAGAGTAGACGCCATATTTTAAATCGGCCATTTTACATAAGGTTTAACAAAGTGCTTGATGCTACAGATGTTCTCCTATTGCACCAGTCTGCACAGTAAGGTAGGATAGTGATGCAAACAACACCTGCACACACACGAGCACTATTTTTGAGGGGAAAAAAACAGGGTATATGTTGGAACTCGAACTGCAAAATCGGATAACCTAGACACAACCGACAGCGAATGACTGACTTAGCTGTACGAGGATTACGGAACGGAGAACACAAATCCAGCAGGAGCAGAGCTAGTTCCGTTACAACTAATGTGACCTTATTTTGCACAAAGGATCAAAGAAATGATAAAACGTTTGGAGAAATCACCAAAATAAATTAGTTGGTCCAGGTGATATTCGCGTACTGGGTCATTTGTGGACTAGTTATTCTTTAAACCTAAGCAGGACGCGTAAGGGCTGAATCTGCGACGACATGACTGGTAGTCACCTAATTCGAGCTAAATGAAAGACAATTACACAATCTGAAATTTGTTTCGGGAAAATGCTGCTTTAAATTACACAATCATAATATGTCAATACGACTATGTCTAGTTCAGAAAAATCACCCAGTGGCATATCGAAATGAGGAAATAAGACGTCGATTGTGAAATGGAACAGGCAATTCTCAGTTTATAATAAATAACACAAGACGCAAACGCAAATATATTCAAGTCAAACTAAGGTCATGCGCCTACGTAATCTTTAACACGATGATGGGAAACCATCAACAAGGGTGTCGATCAGATTCAATAAAAGCACAGAATCAACCCAGTGATCAGTTGCTAATATGTTTAGGGCATGAAGACATACATCAACGTCTATGTTGCTGTCGGCAAAGTTGTGGCCATCATGTCGAATCAGTTCGGAACGTACTAATCTTTAAGTCAGGATGTCCAGCATAACTGCCTCCGTAGTCCAATGTGACTTTGTATGCACGCAGTACAACTTACATTTATTCACTCATTCAATTACGACGGAAATGGGTATAAACAGAAAGTACTGTAATTCGGACCGCCGCCGAACACAACAGTGACGTAGCGCTTCTTCACATCAGAAGTTATCCTTTTACAAGTCTATGAATGGTAACCCCATAGAAATGGCTCATTTGATCAATCCAGACTGGCAGTGTACGTTGAGGTTGAATCGCAGCATCAAATAATGGGAAGTTTTAAGTATTTTGAAATCAAGGTGAACGATAAGACGGAAACCTAACAAGTGCCCATAATTGGTTTCTAATGACCAGTGCCTGATTTGACAGCAAAAGAACGTAAAACCCGTGATTAGTGACTTGCTCGGTTGTTGCCATTTCATCACAGACTTGAATAGGAAATAATCCACAATTATAACGACAATGATTGGCATAGCATGGCAGGTGGTACAGTACTCAATCAGGACGCTGAAGTTCGAAGTCGGCAACCTAAAAATACTGCGCCTAAGACACTACAACCCAACTGGACAAGTCACAGGTGGACTGAATCATGTAAGGATACGGAAGCCTGCACAGAGGCAATCAAAATAGACGACGTTCAAGCTAGCAAGTGTGTGACCGGTGTCATTAACACTGAATCAGTCTGAGTTCATGGGTCGATCAAAGTCGATCCCGAACATGTGTTAGAAGCCTCCATCGCGACCACTACGAAAACGTTCTGTTGCGGAGCGCTAGTAGTGAATACAACATAGGCTAGAACCCTAAGCGGTTGCATAGCGAATGCGCACTGAGGTTAAGTCCGGCTCATACAGGAAACTTCAGAGTTGAAAAGCTCCCTATAGGAACACCTACCGGACAGCTCAGTACTCACCGACTGCAATGAATCGTTAAGTTACGCGGTCCAACAGCTACGACGGTGTAGACTGAAACCCTGATCTTTCAAATTGAAAGGGTACGTGGTATCGAGCCCAAGCTTCACGGCACATTGACGGAGTCAGCACGTAAGACGGAAAAGGTCATAAGTGAACAGTTGGAATGTAAGGAGTCACACGATTTCCCAGGTGGTGGAAGGAAAGTCGAACCGCCATTGAAAACATAAAATATCAGTGGTAACCAAAGACTTACGCTTATGATGTTTAGTGAAAGCCTAGCTGGAAGTCTTTCGTCGCTCCTTGTTGACAGTACATATAGAAATTTTAACGGTTGCTTAGACTCCACTTTCTAGCAGTCGATTTGTCATCAATCAGATACATACTGCCCTCTGTGCTGAGCTATTGGTCGGTGGCTGACAGTAAGTAAATACCTAGGTGATACCTGATTGGAGTCAGATGATTTCCAATGGAACACTTTTACGGGAATAAGATCATTTTGAAGTATCCCATTGAACGATATATCACTCAATCCGATTCGTTTATGTTTACAAAACTGTCAGGAGCCTGATTAAAGAGATGCGTACGAGACCGCATGTGTGCCTAAACACGGTCTGCCTTTGTCACCAGTTCAAACTTGGCGATCAAAAGCTGATCGAACACACTTAATGAATAATTACGCGAGTATGCTTTGGGAAAACAGTATGCAGCTGTGTAAAGTCGCGGACATCCAAAATACCGTCTGAAGAGCCTAGAAGAAGGCCATGTCTAACAGCAAACAATGCACCAAACAAACAAAACAAAAAGAAGAGGATATGAAAACTTAGCAAGTGGGACTTTTTTGAAGAAGGTGCAACATGATGAATCAGAACTAGGATGACGGATGAAAAAGTAAATCCTCGAAAACTAAAGTCGAACTTGATAGTTTATGGAACAGGAATCGGTAATAAACTTTCATTTACAAACTGAAACGAGTGCATGTAGCTTAAGACGAAAGTCCAGCCACTTCTGGGTACAGCAATCAACAACACAAGCACTTACCATCATATTTGGTAAGAAATGATTGCGCATCAGCGTATTGTTGGGCAGCTAGATAACACTCAAGCAAATTTTCATGAATATTGAACATATTGAAATTGGGATAGTCCTTGATCAACTGAAACGCAAGTTCAAACAATAGCATACAAATTAATACTTGAAATGCTAAAGTCCATTGAACTAAGCCATCAAAGCCAGATATATGCATGCCACTTAACTTTACCAGGCACACAAAAGAAACAGAATAAATATGGTTCATATACGGTAAACAAACAAACGGGGAAAGTCGAGGTTTGAATGTCGACCAAAAACGACATAAGTATAGCCACGAAAAGTCAGCGTATCGTGACTGGAACCATATGTGCACATCAGCTGAAAAACATTTCAGTAAACGGTAGTAACCTGACAGAGGGTTGATTATTAAACAATACGTTGAACGACTTTACAAGACTGCTGAAGTGACCAGTACAGAACTGTTTCTTTACAGATTTTATGCAGAAGCATTCAAACGCACATTTCCAGGGCCCAGATTCATAAACGCTTCAAAAATAGGGACCTGGTTCAAGACAGAAGAACGAGTAGAAAATGCGATTGACTGACAGCCGGAACCTAAATCGATGCCAAAAAAGGAAGAGTGGTTCCGACCGAAATTAGTTTAAACTGTTCAGCGGTTTCAACTAATTTCGGTGATCTCTACGCCACTCCCACCACATGCCATCAATATGTTTGGAGGACTGACACTAAATCGCTTTCAGGATGTTCAGATACTTCTTGGAAACGCCCATCCTAGATAGACAGACCCAGAACGCGGCTCCGTCAACTGCATCGAAGATACCTGTGATATCCAAAAAGAAAACTGTTGGCCGCCCATATGAATAGGGTAGTTCAAGCACTTGGTGCAGTATGAAGATGTCATCAGTGCAATCTCAGTCAAGGCGAAACCCAGCTTGCACTTCATTGATATGCTGTTCGCACGTTCCGATTAGTCTATGAAACAAATTCCACGCAAAAAAAACATCAGTCTAATATTTCGGGGATTTGCACACGAAGTGCGTGAGCCCTTTCAAAAATGTGGATAACGGTAGTCAAAATCCAGCCAGCCGGAACGAACTTACCGTTCCACTGTGTCCAAAATAGATAACATCCATAAAGGAAGAAAATGAGCTCGCCCCAAGTGAGTCAACTGTTTCGGAAGGTTGGGAAACGAAAAGTGATCAATGAACACAAGCAAAGTCCAAAAGACAATCAACAGCACCAGTGATCAGTTCAACTGCCGCTGGAAATACAAGCTCGGCGTCCCAACGTCGTTGCAGGTTAACAACATATTCACCACTGCTTCCGCTGATTAACTCGCTCGCATCTGGCTTTCTGTCAACAATCAAGTCGGGGAAGTCGCCAGTTCCCCGAAAATATTGTGTGACCAGAAGACTAACAAAGTTCACTTGTGAGTGACCTTCACCTTTGCCATGGTCGTGCACTGCTCCGGTCTTCACGATCGACCTAAGCCCTCGTGACAACTGTTGTTGTCATCCCGACTACACGCCTAGACTGTACTGTCTAGACTTTTGTCTGGTCCATTCCCTTTGACCTTGCTTGTTGCTAGTCCCAAACCCTATAAATACGAACGGGTTTGTGACCATGTTGTCTTCGGGCTGAGCGACATAAAGAAGCTCTGTTTGAAGGCCAGTTTTTTTCTGTGTTCATGCAGTAGCATCATCATCATCATTATCATAGACAGCAATACATCAGTGGTAGCCCAGGGTGGATAGATTGGATGGGAAGAGACTAACTGGCCGCGTATACTCCGTACTCCGTTGTTCATTACCGTTATCCGTCGTGCTGTTATCCGCCGTTTCATTGACCGTTATTCCGTTTCCGTTTACGCGCTCGTAGGCCGTAGATCCAGTTACAACAAACTGCTTGAATGAGATGGAAAGCCTTTCGAAAACTCAGCGCAAGCAGCAGCTTGTTAAATCTTGACAACACGTCATATCCACACCTCACGATCCTCCCGCAGTTGCTTTCACAGTTCAAAACAAGGAGTCTTACGAGCTGAATTGTACTTACTGTCGAATGGAATATCCCAGCAGGCAGCGAGAAATTCGACCGACTGCATAGAAACTCAGCAGTTGACAACTGAAGCAGTTTTAGTACCACTACTGTACATTGTACGCTATAATTACGCCCAATGTGATTCAATTTCGTCTGGTGACTGGGGTCCCAGACTACAGACAAGCGCGCCCTGATAGGCGTGGAGCGCCGGTGTACATACCGGCCTAGGCACGTCAGCTTTTGTTTGGTAACCAAGCGGTCTCCCACCAAAACGCAGAAGGAACTTTGCACACACCGGTGTATGATAAAAATCCACACAAGTGATCGACAATGAGTTACAGTCATGGAAACAGCCACGACATCGACAGCTCACATCTATGTGGTCAGGCTTTCTCCATGAGTATTACGAAGATGGCGGTCGACAGACGATGCGCTGACGTCTAGAACGTCGGAAACAAGTACTCGCTAGAAAAAGGCCGTCATCAGATCAGGGCTGTGATCAACGTTCACGCTGTCTGTCTAACGGGTATTGCAAGAGCCGCGACCACATACGTCACGTTGTTCATCATCCAGCTTGTCTATTTATAGGCTCAATTCCTCGGACAGTAGTAAAATGTCGGTGCGCCAC
>LOND01029357.1:10134-22468 GCA_014220965.1 Paragonimus kellicotti
GTCGCTAACGTTTTGGAGACTGATTGTTAAAAACGATAGTCTGTGAACGAGCATCATGCGTATGGACCAAATTTCGCAACCGTACAGTAAGACCGCTCTTACAGTGACATTGTACACTCTGCCTCTGACTGAGATCATGCCGGCGTCACAAATTCCGTTAATTGGTTAGTGCTATCCGAGTGTTAGCTGTACGATTTCTGGTCGCATCGAACCCTGGACCGTCGTTGATGCAGCTCCTTGGATACCTGAATTTCTCGTCTGTTTCCAATGATTTACCGTTAGGGGTGAGTACATGCATAGAGTCCTGCTACTCTTGCACGCTTCACTTGGAGATTGGAATCGGTCATACCGACCTGACAAATTGAAGCGCGTAATCTCTCTGGGATGTTCTGGGCTCTTCTTTAACTTTCATAGAGGAATGGCTTGGCATATACGTACGCTTTGGCATTCCCAACTAGATCAACTTAAGGCTAATTTGGCGCGGAATACGATAACAGGAATGTGTGCACTGTTGTGACTTAGCCCTACCATTCGACCTTTCTGATTGGTCCAGACGAAAATCACAAGGATGGCACATTGCGATATTCTGTTCCGTCCTACACTGCGGATATTAGTAATGGTTAACTGTTTCTTGCTGTGTTGCTACTGTGTTGTGCCTCTCGCCCTTGTTACAACAAAAACTGAACCAGTGATCTCGTCATTAACTTCATTTTTAATGAGCTTTGTTCTCTCACTTTCTTTCTCTGTCCTAGCCTACTATCCCGCAACACAGTCCATTCTCACTCCAATTGCATCTCGTCACCCCAGTGAAACCTATCGCCCCAGCACAGAATTGTACTCCGCTTCGCCATACACGCCTGGTCTGTCGATCCCCTTCCACACTCCAACTGGTCTAAACGCGACCAGTCCAACCGGCGTTGCCCCGTTGGCTTCCATCTACCCGGGTTTGTACTCTCATCTAGCACAGGTCGGGGCTGAGTTTGCACCCATGCCGGCGCCGCCAACTGCCAAGGTCACCACACTGACTGCCCAGCAGTCGGCTATGCCACTGAGTGAACTGCTTGGTTCGCTCCAACTCGGCGGACATAGCTACACGGATTTATCTGGACAAGACGCAAGCTCTCTATTTTCTACTCTTACACCACACCATGCCGGATTTTTCAGTGTGAGTAATTATCCAACTGGTACCGTGCTGCCATCGCCAACCGGACGTGGCTCTTCGGTTCTAAGCGGCATCCCGTTCATCGAGCCGATCGTTCAATCGACCGGACCACCTTCTGCTCACCTAGGTGTAGTTCCTGTGGATTTTTCCCCGGGATCTGTCTGCCTCATGGGTATGCTTACTTCCTCATCTACAATACCGTTCTGCTCTCTGACTTAGACAAAAAAATTTGCATTGTTTTTCGTCGTGTGGGTGTCTTTTTTTACCGTTACAGATCATTTTAATGCTTATAGCAATTGTTCCATTAATGAGAGCGGAGTGTTCATTCATCTACTACCGCTCTCTTCACTAGTTAGCCCTCACTATATACTTGACCCGCCCGCTAAAAAACCCTGTCAACCAATTGTCTATCGGTCAAGAAATTCCCCTACTTATACTGCTCAAATGAACACTTAGATTTTGTAAGACGCCGTAACGGTTGAGATAAAAATGATAAAGTGACTGCGCGGTCCTTGAGACATGGGAACGCAAAGTTGATGGACCTGTTCTACATATCAGTCGAACACGTTAGTTAGGCAAACAGGTTCTTAAGCTATTAGGTAGATTATGTTGCACATGCTCATCATCATTTTTCTAGGTGTTTTGAAGACCGTTGGTCCTTGGGAAATTCCCGTCGCACAACCTGATCACAGAACTGCATCAATTTCTGCATTCATTGCTTGATGGCAAAAGTCGTTCTGATTCTGACTGTACTTGAATTTGTGTGTTATGTAACTCCGGACTACATGGCGTCTCACGTAAACACTGTATTTCCACAGATACTTATGTGCACTAGGTTGGTCCGCCAAGCCACGGAGTAGCGGAAGGTCTTCTATTACAGCCTGACCAGTCTGACCCCGGACCAACAAAAATCAAGTGATCCGGATGCACGCACCTTAACTTAATTGGAAAATTCGGTCTGGTTTTGGGAGGCTTGAGTTGTTACTAATGACAGTTTCAAATAGATTCTGACAAGCTATACGAACTGCATATATATGTCTGAGGCCGGAAAACGTTGATCTCAAGCAAATCAAATTTATTACAACGATTTGCTCAAGTCTACACGGTTCACCCGCTTCTCTCACATTTAAGTTCCAGGCACACAGTCGTAGTATAACTCATGACCAAAGTGATCACTGTATTTACCATAAATAAATCTTAACATGTATTAAATTCATTATATGCACAACTTGCTCTTATTGACTCACCAACGTGTGATTAACAATTGTCCTTATGAAAACTTTTTAAGCAATTCAATGTGTAAGGTGAACGTCACGCACAGTTGGTCATTGGTTTTGCATTCACGTGGGCTTTCCTGTTAGCGTCTTTCAAAAAGAAGCATTAGACCTGAGCTTCGTTCTGATTAAAGCTCGTCAATAGGGCCTGTACCTGTTGCCGCGATCGGGATTCGAACTGAGGTCACGTTTTCTTGAATTCATCTTAGGCACGCTTAAATTGTCATGTGTCTACACTCGTCCACATTCGCTTATGTGTGCCTCTTAAATCACACGTTCGCCTTGAGAAGGGGTACGGTAACTATTTTGCTAGCCCCAATTGATGATCCCACGAATATTTTTGAAGAGGGCTGACTGTAAACCTCACATGCGTGGGAAAATTGCGCTCACTTGTGACCATTGCTCAATTCATGTCGGTCAAACTCTCCTGCTATTTATTAGTGATGTCAAATATCAGGTTGCCTGATCCTCTCTAGGAGGTCCTAATCGCTGGGTTATCGATGGGAGTTAACAGACTGTAACTGTGTCTCCTATCGAGACAACCGGGTTGATACCACTGAAGCACTCGGCACGCATGTTCTTCTCATTTACGAGTAGCTTTAATTTATCCTTTGTAATACTACACACTAATGTAACAGTAACAGTCTTATTGCTTCTTGAAAAAGAGCCGCCGTTCGTTAACCTCTACAACTTTGCATGTATCTTTTCTTTTATGTCCACATTTGGTTTCCCTTACAGTTCGCACCATGTAATCGCAACTGTAATGCCAATAGGGTTGTCTCAATCAGTTTTTTGTTCGGTCGTTCGTATGAGTTGAATTCGTCTGTCCTGCTCTACTATCGATGCCAGTTTGGCCTTTCAATTTTTCCATTGACCTGGGCTGCTGATTAGAGTTCACGCTGGTTTTTTTTCTCGTGGTTGATCATAAGTGCGCATGTAACCGGTTACTGTATGATAGTTCCTGTTGTTATCGTAATGTCAGTTCGAAAACTCAAAAATTCCAGCTCCTAAGTTGGATACATCAACATGAAAACATGCACTGGTGTAAACTATTTGGTGTGTACACGACAACCGGGCTGACCCCCGTATGTTGTAATCGACGTAAAATGTCAGAAGTGCACAATCACAATTCGTTTATCAGTGACAATTTAATAGGTAACTGTTAAATTGGTAAACTCCTGACGTGGCTTCGTAGTTCAGCCGGTAGAGCGTGTGGCGTGGTTAGACATGCTATCTCTGTCGCTGGTTCGAATCCAACTGGAACTCAAATGTTTCGCAGTTGGATCTCTTCGGAATTCGTCTATCAGTTGCGGCTACATTTAAGACACAACATGCCGTTCCTAGATGTTTTAGTGGTAAACATCTTAGAACTGGACGAAATTATTCTCTTTTAAAAGGGATTCCTTCCCAGCAAGGATCACAATACTCATTTATTAAATCATGATGAGCATTTTACTGATTTTCAGGATTATGGGATGACACAGTTGTTCAGTTTTGCAAAGAAAACCGTATGATATTACGCAGTTAATAACAGCATCGAACTTTTCAGGAGATCAGAAGAAAACTGCAGAAGTTAAGCCAACAACTGAATGCACTTTGACTAGTAGAGTTAACCGTCAATTTGATCTATCAGTATTGTGTTTGCGTGCGATCGTTTTTGTACAAATGAAGCTTTCAGATTCGCCTAAAGAATATGGACCTGCCTGTCGGAGACAGTGCGGTATAAAAAAGCAATTATGTTTATTTGCTATCAACAACGATGTGAGTGTCTCAGCAGTAGTTTCTGAAATACGGTATCAACCGCATGTTATTCAATGAAAACATACATCGTACAGACCGGTGTAACGAACTTCCTCTAAAACTATTAAAGCATGCCTGCTGTTGGTGTCCTGTGTGCTGTCTATACTGGGCAGAAGAGACCATTTTTGGATAGTCCTACTAGTGGTCTATTTAGAAGGTGTTATTGTGTGTAGTTTGTAACCCGGAATGCGTCTCTATTTTTTCTTCTACATAGGAACAGTTTACAACTTTGACGTTTATACAGTTGGCGATATCCGTTTCCGAGTTAGCCCGTCACGGCGGCCGAGATCTAGAGACGCATACGATAATACGTCACAAGTGACTTGCGCTGCTCTGTTTGCCGTTCCATGCTCACACACCTCATTCACTGCGAACCCGAAGAAAGAATAAAACCGGAAGGTCCATGGACAAAAGCTTTGTAGTCCGGCCTATCAATACTGGTCGGTCAGGTGATGGGCTAGTATGGTAGATTTTCTTGCCTGTCGGTAACAGAAATAAGGGTACGCTGTTGTTAAGTTAGGAAGAAAAATATTGGACATACAAGACAGGAAGAATTTCAGTATGGAAGTACATATTAACGGCTTTGATGTAGGGTTGGAGAGCGTATAATTTTAAAGTTTGACTGCGACACTAAACGAAAGCCTTAACGTAGGATGAATCGGCAAAATTGAAGACAATCAGAAGCATCAGGTCTGCATGACGCAAGTTTCTGAAAATGTAAGCTGGTGGTTTGTCAAACTACGGAATTCGTTGGTTCTGTGACTGAACACAAAGATATGTATATCTGTATGTTCATAATCGAGTTAGCCTGTTTTCCTCCAACACATTCACTGTTTTTTTTGTGAGTGTGTGGGTGATCCGCCGATGAGAGACGGCCAGCGCCTTTTAAGCCGCGTTCGTCGCAGCGTCACCACGATCTACAACGCCTACGTTTCTTTTCCGAGCTACACACGGGAGTTGACTGTCACAAAGCTAGCTGCCCCTCGTTGAACTTTCAGACTTCTCTTCTCAATCGCGCTCCTCCGGTTTCAGGCTTCATTCTCCCACAATCTAATGTTTATATTTTAACGCGAGAAACTTATTTGACTAGCACCATGTTTTCGCTTATTTGCTTTTAGTTGTCCGCACAGAAAGTGCCACGCGATTCGTTCGTCGGTCATCCACCATACTTGTCCTAGTCAATAGATCTGGTTAGACAACAACCTTGATTCGGTCCCATCCATACCTACTCGACGAACTGCGCCGGTGTTCGGATTACTTTACAATCATTGAATACCTTATTGAATTCCTTGTATATTGTGAATGGAATCGGTTTAGAACCCGCAAATTCTGTTAATACATTGTTCAGGTTGTATTGCTGTACAACAGGATGGACAGTGCAGTGTCTTTATAGACAAGCAGTTCTGTTTTCAACTGCAAGCTACGGTTTTTCCATACGCATCTCTCAAGATCACTGGAAACAGCTTTAGCTGTTTTAGCTGACTTGGAGTGTTAGATGTGGAATATTTGGAAGCAGTCTTCCGAGTTCTGGAGAGCGATTGTCAGTGTTACAATCAATCATAGGCTGAATAAGGTTGGGGCTATGACACATGACCATTCTTCATGCCTGTGACAACATCAAACTTATCACAGGTCGCCCTGCATAGCTGCACTTTTGCCTTCAAACCCAATTGTAGCATTTTAATTGAATTAACGAGTTTAGCTGGCCCTTCACACTTTTCCATCATTATCCACAACACCTTATTGATACTCATAAATGATTGCTTACGGTGATTGGTCGCGTGGGTCCGTGATCTCAGTCGTACTGCAACGCTCCCTTACTTCACACTGTTCCTTAGGAACATTGACCCCCAAATATTTGGCATTGAGTCGGTTGTGCAAACTTTCTATAAATTCCTTTCCAGTGCAACTCAGCAGACGGATGCCTTCTTTACTTGTCGGTGCTTCGTTCGCTCGCCCCGCCTTTCTTAACCAAAGGTACAATGAGGGCATCCTTGAACGCTTGTTGATCTGCTTTGTGTTCCTCGATGAAGTGAAACCTCGGGAGAAGAGCACGCCCCTAAACTGGATCGTTCTACTTCAGAGGTTTCCCTGGCAACCCTTCTTCCCCTTCCTTGCTTCCGCGAAGCCTTTTAGTGAGTTGCCGGCAAGCGTTACGGAATGACATCTTGTCCTCATTAGCTACGTCCACTACGGAGACAACAAACGTCCCGTTCTTCTCTCGTAACAGACTCGGGATGACTTCATCGTTGTCATTCGACATGCCCGGACGTCCTACCCTAGAAACCGGCTTACATACAAATACGTTTACATTTACATTCCTTTATCAGGTCACGTTTGTGTATGTGCACTAGTTGTGTCGCGAACACTAGGGTAGACGAGAAACGACGAACTCAACTGCCAAACTACTTATTAGTAATACAATTTCTATGCTCAACAGTGGCGTTGGTGGATTCCAGCGTGAACTGTTCGAGAAATCCTGCCAGGGCAGTCGATCCCTGGATCATTTGGTGGATTCCATATGAGACAGTGGGACGGGTGGGTAACCGAGTCCAAATGTGAAATTTCCGAGCTTCCTGGCGTGGCTTCGTAGCTCAGCTGGTAGAGCGCTTGCCGCGTTCAGGCATGGTGTTTCTGTCGCTGGTTCGAATCCAGCCGAAGCCCTGACTTTTCACAATTGGGTCTCATCTAAAAACTACAAACTTCTGATGTATGGGATTGAAAGAGCATGTAAATAGTTGCGCGTCTTTTTTGCTTTGCACTTTTGGAAAAGACATACACGGGGTAGCTAGCGTCGATTAACTGTCGCGGATCTGACATGAAAAGCGCGCGGCAGTCGTTCGCAACTCGTTGCACTTTAACATTTGCATGGACTGAATATGCAATCACTTGGATTTAACAAACCAGTTTGTTGTTGCTCTACTTGCAGACGTTTATTTCGTGCTGCTGATCGCCTACTTGCTTCTCGTTGATCACCACTCAATATGAGTTGGACATCATTCACAATTGATGGCGTCTCTCGTATTCCCGTTGACTTTGCAGCTAGGCACTTCTGAAAATAGAGTGCTCGAGTTACGCACTTGTTATAGCTGGACAGCGGTACAACGACCGGTATTGGAATTCCAGTCACGTTTTCGTAATGCATCCGTTTTTACCGCTGTGCTATTGACCCCTCATTCGTACGATCGACTGATCATATGCAAAAACTCAGCCACTTTCACTCATGAGTGTTGCTCAGATTATCCGATCGTCTCTAAAAGGAAGTGACTGTCTTGTTAGTTCCAGTGATCTATCCCACGACTAAGACTCGATAAAATCTCTGCTTTGAATAGTTACCGGTGTTGAGCGAATCGAAACTGACCACATTTAAACGTACGAAAAGCTGTAGTTGCTCTGGCCTTCCGTGACTGGTCTGCAGTGACTTTCTTTGCCCATTTTTGTCCAACGTTGTTCATTAAGCCTTTGCCATGTTTCGCTTTGTTCCAGGATGTTCAAAAATGTGGCTTAAACGCATTCGCAACATGCCTTTGTTTGCAAGTACTGGTTTTCTCAGTGCGTGTGTGTGTTGATAACGCGTTTGACAGTGCGTCCGTTCGTGGGACCACGTGACGTCACGCGCCCTTTAGCGGTTTGTTACGGTGTCTTTTTTCTGCTGACTTCATTATTTGTTTATCGGTCGGTCATTTTCGTCGGCTATGTAAATTAACTTGGAAATTTTTCAAGCTAAACTGTTAAGAACGGAGATTTTTGGCGCATGTACTCGCCCAATCTAAGAACACAATGGACCTTCGAGCTAGTAGGTTTTGCTGTCGCGATTGTTCTACTGTGTCCGATCGATTTTTGCTGTACGACCTGCATATTGATCCACCTCGGTTCACACGTATTGCTACGGTCTACCGTGTAGATTGCACTGAATTGTTCTCTGAGCAGGATGAAGAAAGCACTTGGTCATTGAACGGTTCGGTGTGGAGTGGACAGTCATTCGTTTTTGTCTTGTTCCCGCTCGACACTTGTGCGGTGGGATGCGCCGGTGTGATATCCACTCATTTTGTGACTGTCGTTGAACGATGTTCTGTTGTATGTTGGTCACGTTGGAAACCTGTTGGACAGAATCGGAGGGTCATGTAGCCAGGAATTACCTCACATTCATTCACTTCTAATTGATTAACAAAAATGCTATCAACTTCTCTGTTTTCACTTGCACGTATATACATATTAACCCAAATCGCCTTGGTGTGAGCATCAAAACACATGAATTGCACTTTGGAATAATCAGTTTCAATAGTGCTTGTTTTCTTAAATGAACATGTGCCAGTTTCAGAGCTGTGACGCTCAGCGAAAACAAGACGAATCCACGTAGCAACAACGGCAACATATTTTGCTCACGTTCTTTATGCTTCCAGACATATGGCGAGTAGCGGTCAGACTAAAGTATCACTTTACATTGCGGGAACAACAATTCACAAATGTTGATGTCCCTGTAGATGACCTTGGAACTGTTTCACAACAACAACATAAATCGTGCATTGTCCACTGGTGTATCATCAAATATTTGAGGTGGATAGAATGTTGACAGACAACTGCATTATAGGCAAAGGTGTATCTCAATCATTCGGTATTTCGTTTTGTTAATGAGCACGAGCTTATTACTAAATGGTAGTTGAGCAAATGACATTTGTACTGTCACTTGTCTCTTGCAGCGACATGCGTGACCACTCAGACTGTTTCTATCCTATAGTGTCATTGCATGGTTGACTGTCGTGCGGTGAGTGTAACTAATCTACTCCCTGATCTCCTTTAGAAATTTTGCACGTTTGTTTATTGGACAGCCTGTAATGCGAAATAGTTCTCAGTGATAACGACACTGACTGCAAAGCCGTGGGTTCGAGCTACGGTCACCTCGACTGCTTCTCCTGTTTGGATCAACCGTGTCACCAAGCTCCCACACGTGACCCACTATTCAGCGTGACATCAACCGCCTATTCATCTCTAAGCTGGAGTATTTGAAAAATGTGTAAAAACATTCTATCCTTTATCTTCCTCGATCGTCACTTCGATTAGATGTTTGAATGATAAACTGTTTCCTTTCTCCGCCAGTGTTTTGAATGCAGCGAACAGTTTTCTTCTTCTCTTCATGTCCATTCTTCTCGGAACTACTCATCGCAACCAGTTGTTTATTCAAAATTCGCATGAATGTCCAGTTAGGACAGTATGTATTTTCTGTCCAACGTCTGCAGGTCTATTGTACATTTCTATTCGGTTCGTGATTCTAAATTTACACTGCTTGTACACTGATTATTTGAAAGCAAGTACTCTTGGACCTTCCCTGAACGTTCTCAAATGTAGTCCAATTTGATGGAATTTCTGACCTTGTTAGTATTACCATCCCTCTGCACGTATTTAATACGGGCGTGAATCTCAGGTCCGCCAGTTAGGTGTGTTAAGTATGTTAGGTGAAGTTTTGTATCGAGGTCCTGTTCGTTGATTACCATATGTGTGTGTGTGTCTACTGAGTGACTTCTGGCGACTGAAATTTATACAGGTTGCCGTCATTTAAGCTTGGGATGATTGCCTTGAACTGTTCCCACTCTCAGGTGGTTGTGCATTGATATGTACCGAACTGCCCGTTTATCATATTCTGTATTCAAATTACAATTGTGCTAGGCGTCATCAACCTGAAATGTTTGTTCGCTTTCCTGTAATTGAAGGAACAACTGTTTCCAACAACTTATCACATCAACACAGTCACACAAGTTGTGTCAAAACTTGCCACCAAGCGAAACGTAAAAACTAAAAAATGGTCATTACATGTTACTCGTTATATGCCGCTAACCGTACTCTGCGTCTGTCAGGTGCTTAGTGGAAATGCGGAAGTCTACGAATTTTTCGGGGTTTTTGATTCCATGAAGGATATTATTAGTAAGCATGTGCACATTGATCTGTGTGTTACTTCTCTATCCATAATCGTTGGAGATACGGAGCTTCTCAGTTTATGCGACAGAACAGTCAGAAAACGTGCTCGCATTAGAGTAGCCACACTTAACTGAACTGCATCTGTCGTATACTGTTGATGTTTGTTCTTCAACTTAAGATTACCCAAATCCCCGATTGCTCATCAGTAATGTTAATGTTGAGTTCACGTTCAACGACGTGTTGCATCCATAGTTTGACGGAATAGTAATACGTTCTCCCTGGGTCCGCTACTGGTCAATATCTCTACCAATCCAAACTCCAGCTTCTTCATGGGCACCGCGGGTAGATTATGGACATATTTGTGGTTGTTAACCCAGAGGATGTCCATTCTTACGACTTGTATTGTTGCATACCCACCGGGTTGTTAAACTCTTTGAGGAAGTTGCAAAGCACATTCGGTTTTATAGATGTCAAGTTGGCCTGACGCCTATGGAGCAGAATCAAAAATCGACATTCAACATAGTCTAAGAGTTGTTATAAAACAGTTATTTACAAGCGCTGTTGTTGTGCATGTTGCCGACATCGACCATCAAGCAGACGTTTTTATAATTGTCATCTGTTAGCTAAAGTCATTCTGTCAGGGCATTTTGGCAACCTCCAATCGGCCGCAGTCAGCTTACACAAATTCAACCTATGTACCCACCCGAAATCTTTAGTTCTGGCCCCCATTCTGTCGTAACTGTTTCAGCACACACACGTGGTTGGCGGCATCCGAAACGGATTAGCCTGTCACAGTGACCGAAGCCAGAGGACGCCTGCGCTTCAAACCATCACCCCAAGTGGCTTGCGCTGCACCACTTGTGGTTCCACTCACACACCACGTATCCGGTGTAAACCCGAAGGAATAAGACCAGTAGGTGTGTGAGTGAGGCCTTTGTGTCCAGCCGGCCAATGCTGGTTAGCCAATTGAATGGCTAGCAGGAAAAGGAAACCCTTATCTCTCGGAAAATAAACAGAGACTACAATGACAAGATCTAAACTGAGAAGAAAGATATGTAAAATGTAATACAAGAAGCATTTCAGTATACGAGTGAATGTTAGTGCATTCTAGAGAGGATGAAGATAAGAAACAAAATTCAGATTGGACTACGAAAAGAACAGGCAAACCATTCATCATACAATACACCAACAAAGCTGAAGATAACAATGGGTAGAAGACCGCAGACACCCAGGTTTCTGAAAAGAGAAGCGGATTAGTAGCCAAACGACCATATTCTTGGTCGATGCAATCAGTAACAGAGATGCTGACAGATATACTGTCATGACCTACCTCAGCCTATCGTACTCGTCGTCTCTTCGCCGACGGTGCACTATGAGTACGCTGGTGACCTACTAATCCGAGGCGGCCAGCGCATTCACGGCCGCACACATCGCAACGCCATATAGTCATGTCACCACGACCTATGGTTCCTTTGCGTACCGCGCGCTTCCGTTCTCGGCCGCGTAATAACTGCTCGTTGAACTCGCGGACGTTCGTCCGAATCGTATTCCTCCAGACCGTCCGGTTCAACGCTAAGTCTTCCCAACATCTGAAATCAATTTTACAACGTGAAAGACTCACCTGCACAGCATCCTGGTATCTCCGCTTTTGACCACCAGGATTTCGCTTACCTGATTTCAGTTGTCCATACAGAAGCTGCTTCGGAATACGGTCATCGCCCATCCGACGGACGTGACCCAGCCAACGAAGCTGATTTAGCATCAACATGGCTTCCATCCCGTTCATGTCCTCTCGCCGCCACACACACACACATTTGACCCTGGCCTTTTGGGAAATCCTTAATGAGGGACAGTCAACCTGGTTGTCAGGTGGATTGGGGCTTCTCTGTACAGTGTATTAATCATCACCAAAATAGCGAGTTGAACCCTAGATCGATAAACGACCGAGTATGTGGTGTGCCTTTATACGGTAACGAGCGCAGACTACTAACCCACGAACCAAATATTCACCTCCGACGGACATCCATCTTCAGTTGATCCTGGTCCGTAAAGGGGTTGTTTTCATCCCATTCACTGTCCGCATCACTTCTGTTCACTTTTCGTTGCCAAAGTCAATACTTGGGGCTGGTTCAACTTAGTACTGAATGCAACTACCTCAATGTGTTCAACTACGTTACAGTTGTCT
>LOND01029357.1:27882-52785 GCA_014220965.1 Paragonimus kellicotti
ACATTTATGTTTCCGTTCGAATAACTTTATCATTGTCCCTGATCCCCCCCCCCGTGGACTACTTGGCAAGTCCCACCTATTCTCTCAACAGAATTGCCGCGGATCATTTGAGGTCTCATTCCTCACCATTAGTCCCTGATTGTTTGAGTTCATTTGTCCACTGTTTTGATCTAAGTCAGAAATCATAGTTAAAATTACGCAAATGACTCTATCGTATGGCTTTGAGATATCTCACTGCAGTCGACTCAGTCGTACTACATGCATTATCAGTAGCTCACTTCGAACCTTTGTTTTCCATCTCTGTAATGTTGATCTTGAGCAATTTCATGTTGTACCTCATTTTTCATCAACTCTGCTCACAATTCAACATTTCTCGTACAGTTTTATTTCGTTTTCTGTTTGCGTTGATCTTTTTAATCCATTTTGTTGTTTATTTGCTTGATTATACGCTTGCGTGTGATCTCGCGATCACTTCGAGGTCATGTGCATGTTTTACGGAAAAGTAAACGAATATGTAAACCATTCATAATTCGTTTGAAGTCTAGTTATCAAATACATTTCCGCTTCACAAAACCAAGCTTGCAGGTAGAAGTGCTTCAGGAATTGGAAACAGTTGCGTTCAAAATTGTGTTGACATTTTCTTGTCAGACTTAAGTTTAAAAAAGCTTATAAAACACATCTGATTCAGATAAAGTTATTCGCTCTAATCCATTTGGCACTAAGCGCGTGCACTGTATTGGAACATCTCAGTGGTAAGTTTATGGATTACCCTTGATCAGTTCAGATACTGTTATTCTGAAAAGCGGAACCCGACAGCAATAACATTGATGTATTCAAGTTCGTGTTTCCTCAAAACGGTATCTTCAAAGAAAGGGCGATGATTATCGACCGGCTGGCCTTAACCTCAAAAGACAGACGTTGGTGCTGTCAGATCCACAAGTCTCCACCAATCACTTCGCGGATCATCTTTCTACGAGTTGTGTAAAACTTACATGTGACAATGGGCCAGACGATATGCAGTTGCAGAACGCGTGGGCTGATTGGCACCTGAAGTTTACACTGCTACAGGATGGCACCCTGAGTAAGAGATTTAATTACGCAAATGGATATATGCACATACGAACGCTTGAGGAATAACGGTCAGTTGTTGTAGTGAGGGAAGTGGAAACCCGTGTATAACGCGGCACTGGATTCTAGGGCAGTTTGCTGAGAGCGTTTGTTGGCTGTTGTGGTAGATTAGAATGATCCGGTTCATTGCTTGTATTTAGTCCCCTCAACAATGGGTGCATGCTGTGGTTTGCAATAGATGTCGGTCTGGCGTTTTGTTCTAAGACCGGATAGTGCCTGTCTCATTGCCAACTTTAGGTTTTACACAGCCAGTTGACTTCTGTGTGTTGGTCAATCGGTGACGGTATTTGAATGAGGAAACTGACGGACGTCGATAATACAAAGTTAATTTTGCTGAATTCTTCAAGTTTCAGTTTGCGAAATACGTGGATCTAGTTCAAGAGCTGCCGTCCAGAGAAGCGGAAACCGATACTTACGACATCAATACGCTGAAAACAGTGGTTTCTGTAAACCGTTTCCTTGAAACAGAGATACTGATTACCTACGTTAGAAATGGTATCATTGGAAGATTTGGTGGATAACGTATTTTGTTCGTTTGAAATCGATGTGGTTAGATAAACAAAAGTTGAATCACATTTACCAAACATCGAGGTATCCTAGTTAATGCACTGTTCACGCTAGCAAGACGAATCTGTGCACAAGACCTAAACCAAGTGCCACGCCACAGACGAGTTTCCTTCTCTTCCATCGTACACTATCGTGCTACTGTTCTCAGAGCGTTCGTAATTATGTATGTACGTCTGCGGACTCGAATCCATCATCCTGCTGAATGTCTGTAACAGTTACTGTGTGGCAATTAATATGTCATCTTTCGATATAAAAGCTGAAAACATCGCGATTTGGACCATTTTGACGTGACCATATTGTCACTATGTTTACCATTAGCCAGCGATCATATGTATAAGCCGCATGCAGGATCTTAGTCCTCTATAGGCCAGAGATGCTTAAACACTACTAGTCTTCTTGTTTATTGAGTTAGAAAAATGGTTACGTGGTCTCTAAGAGGAGGGCGTTGATTAGCTTATTTCATAGATCGATTAAAATGCCATGAAAATTTCATCAGACCTTAGACGTAGTTAGCTTAGTCTTTAGTTGCACTTAGCAGTGTAAACAATATATGCTGTCCTCCGATCAAGCTTGTGATACGAACACTGGTATAACAATGGTTCGTGGACATTACTTCATATGACGTTACAAGTAACTTACTAGACTGTTATATTTCGAAATCTTTGCACATACTGAGTGCTGAAGCTGGATTTTGTTGATATATATATATATATATATATATATATATATATATATATTTGACCACCGATGTCTGCGTTCAATCGCTCGTATCGGGTGGCACCAGCGAGTAAGCAACGAGGAGGTTAGGAAGCGGGTATTTGGTAGTGATTGTCAAACGAGTTCTTTTGTTCAGTCCTACATTTGCACAGACTTAGATGGTTAGGTCATGTACTAAGGATGCCAGCTAGTCGTCTGCCACACCGAGCACTCTTTGCCGACGCTGCGGCCGACTGGCGTAAGGTGCGAGGTGGACAGATGATGACCTGGCGTAGACAAATGAAATCGTTCACGAAGGGGTTGGTCACTGTAGATCGGGTTCGTCTCCCGGGCTGGGGCCCTCGCGACTCACAGAGTCGGTGGCTTGAGACGTTAGGTGAGATGGCGGCTAATCGAGCTCAGTGGCGTGAATGTTGTCGTTGTTTGGCCGAGTTGTCTGTGAAGTGAGTGCATTTGATGATGCGGGGCAGTGAAAGCCGTAAGGAAGCTGTCTTGCTGATGGTGCCTTACTTTCGCTTGCAACTTGGTTGTTTGTTTACAAGGTGTAGGCACCTTGATGTTGGAATGTTTGAATATAGACGTGGTTATTTTTAGTTGTTAGGTCTCTTCCCGTCCTGTTCTTTTTTTTCTTCTCTCTTCCTATACATGATTTGCCTTTTTTCTTCATCGTGGCTGTATGTCAGTTGAGCGTCAGTGTGAATCACTGATGTATTGCTGTCTATGATGATGATATTTATCACTATATTAATATAATGCACATATACTGCATTACTGGGTATCCGTCTTTCACATTCAATCATGTATATAATTGCGCAATCTGATCACAATTTACACGTTGTACGGTTTAACAGATCGATTTTCACACTACTTGTTGAAGATATTTTGTCTGTTTCTGACTACTTTCCCAAGTTCGTTAGGCTGATAGTTTCAAAGTTCTGTTGACGATCAACGGCATGCATGTACTTGGCAGATCTTCAGAGACTATCGTTGCTGATATAGTTTGCAAGCATCCATATATTCATATTTTCTTCATACTGAGAGACTTCTCCAGACCAGGTGAACTGGTTAGTACAAATGTTAGGCAGAGTGTGAATCATTGGATGAATCCGATGGTTGAGTGCACACACATCAAGTCCACGTTTAGATTGATGCAGATGCCTTTAAGTTCCTCACTGTTGTTTCCCAATCATACACATTATTAGTTGTTCTGTGTAACTTCATCTGTGTTATGCCGTATTGGATTTTTTTCAGTATTTCGGTGATAATGTTTACATATATACTTGTTAATGGTTATATACACACATATATGTTTGCGACAAGCATACCACAGTACGATAGAAATGAATGTTAAAACAAATAGAAGTGACGGTAATGATTAGATGAATGTCAATTTGAAATGAAAAAGAGTTCTCTCAACAACAATACCACTACCCACATTTTCGTCATTTCTAACATATAAACGACTTTCTACTTCTCTTGCTTTCCTTATACCTAAATGTCGATTATGAATGGGTGACGCTATACGTAAATAAACAGCAAGTCGTTCATTTTATCCAGAGTCGAGGTAGTGTTAACGTTGATGCTGTATTATGTGATAGTGTTGATGTCCATTTTGTGGAACGTAACGGAGGAGACAAAGATATAAAATCGGTGCACGCAGATTCACAACCAGTGGCTTCCACTCTTTGTTATGTTAGGCAGTCGCCTTAACCGGTAATGTTCATTGTCCTTCTTCGGAAGTCGGAACCTCCTACTGAAACAAGCTTTCATGTTTCGAACCAGGATTGTACGTTGGTTGTCAGACTACCGTTTCTACTTGCACGACGTAAAAAGCGGTGAGTTGGCATTCATATGACGTGTTCAATCTGTCGAAGCCTGTGAGACGAAATCATTGTGCTCAATGTCCGTCTCAAAGGCATACCGGCTAACTGTATCCTTGTTGACACGATGTTCCCATCACATCCCGCTGATGCTTCGGATACAACAATAGTCGGAAGCAGATTCTCTATAAACCTCCTTAGCGTAAACGAACCAAGTTTCGTAGTCGTACAATGAAACTACTCTTAAAGTCGCATTCTATCCTCTGACTTTAACCTAAAGCCACAGATGGTGTAAGCAACTAGATGTCATTTAACCTGTAGCCATACGTTTTTTGATCTTGGAAGACACTCCGCCAACGATGATACACCCCTACTGCGTCTAACTTCCAACGGCTCACCACTGTGACTGACAGCAGACAAAAATCCCGTCAATCTTGCAATCAGAAGGTGTAAGGGTAATACCAAACTGACGAGCCGAAGTCTTTACCCCACCTAAGACGTTTTGGGCTCTCCGTGAATCTTCACGGATCACAGCAACGTAGTTTGCTTTCTTTGTGTCTCGATTTCTTATATTTGAATGCTTTTTCACACCATCGTATTCGCAAACTATCAGTGCGCGCTCTAAGATCTTGCCTACTGCAAAGCTGAATGGGAAGATGTCTGGGTAACCTTGTCGGACCCCGCTTGTAGTGCTGCCGGTCGACGGTAAGCGGTCATGTCATAATGGGAAAATTTCGCACATAATTATTGGACCTGCAGATAACTGAGTGTTAACGACATAAGTTCATGTATTCACTCGTCGTTGTTCATTGTGTATCTGTTTAGTCACAGTAGTCAGTATCATTCTATCATGTAGACCGAAAAACCCAACTGTTAATGATTTCGTTGTTTAATTTCTTCATTCGCTCCACTCTTTTATTATGCAGATTTCTGTTTTCGGCTAATCGAAAATCTTCAGCTCGCTGTTGTTCACAAACGACGATATTCGGATCAGAACATGTGGGGCCGTCTGCTGGCCGTCTCACTCGCAATACCAAAGCGCCTGTTTATCTGAGTAACATGGTCCAGCTCTTACCGGCCTTGTTTGCTGCACCCAGTTTCAATGTGTGTTCTGTTGACAGTATAACTTATTTTCTCCAGCCTCAGTGGTTGACGATAATTTGAATTGATGCACCACCACCAGTTCTCTCGTGTTTCCTTTTGTTCTCTGGCTCGATTGCTATCTCCAAGTTAAACAACCAAACATATGCATTTTTTTATCCCGCCTCTGTATCGGTTTACGTTTTCTCCTTGTTGACCGACCCTCTTTCCTGATATCAGTCAGATATTATGGCAGTGCGCCTTTATTTTACTAGCCTCGTCATTTCCTCTATTCTGTCTATACACACTTGTTGTAGTTGTCTTCTGCAATCCAGTTCCCGGTGTTATCCCCTGTCAGACTCTGTGGTTCAAATTGATCCCCTCTCCAGTGTAGTCCAATCGCGCGGTTCAACGATGCCAGAACTTCTACCGGGGAGCACACTCTGAGTATGACAGTTCCCCGTCAGCCAATCACATCTCAGTCACTCCGTGTGGATACAGATGTGATTTATCATACAACTAGCTAGTTATTTTCTTCTAGTTAACTTTTAATCTCATTTTGTGTTCAGAGCGCATTTCATCAATGAGATCCGGTAGAATGGATCCTCCACTCCTCTCAACCAATCAGCCCGCTGTCATGTTGTGTGGCCTTATCATTATCTAGGCTGTCGCTTCTGTGTGTTTGTCAAATCAGTGCGCGTTCTGGCTAACGTTACTTGGCTGTTTCGATACAGTACAATGCTAGTGACTCGTTAACATGTTCCCTCAGATTACCAGATTTGTGAGTCCGCCTTCCATAGGTTGTCTACTATCATTGTTATCAGCACTGTTGTTGTCGTCGTCGTCGTTGACATGACTATAGATATACGATACGTATTCAGGACCAGTTTCCACGAGTGTTTTCTTTGTTCTCTTTCTTTTTTTTCTATTAACAGATCAGCTTCGATAATCGTTGTGTTTATATGTTTGTACATGTTTATCTGTTTGCAGTATTTGATCACGTGGTCACCTGCCTACGTTCTCTGTCACATTGCTATAGTTTTCCAGTCACGATTTTTTTTTCCTGCGCACATGCGCAACCTCGTCAGTTCTCACTGTCATCCAGAAGTTTTCTAACTTTGTCCACTCGACCCCAGTTCACTCCCTCACCTCATTTCAAGCTGCCCGGACAGCATCTGATTTCCACAACTATTTTTTTCACTCTGCGAGAAAAAGAATCTTATTTTTATGCCGCAATTCTATTATCGTCAACCCATTATTTCTGCTATCGTTCGAACTCTGAACTTACAGTCTCGATTCTTGATTAACAGATGCTTGTGAGTGTATTCGTGCGCGTTTGTGCAACTGTCGTATACGAACTGGCTTAGTCTTTACATCCATAAATTTTGACGATAGTGTTCTCTCTATGTGACAAGCAGCAATATGTACAACTCGTGTCTTGGCTATAGTTTGTTTATCACTTATCTCCCTCCTTACGCTCTCTCTCTCTCTCTCTCTCTCTGAGATACACAGATTCCACTTATCTCACTTATCCCCTCCTCCTGGTATTCATTCCCTTCTATCCTGACCACTTAGGGTGCGCTATTTTGGACCGGCTTGATCATCCGCATTGGCTGTGATTCACACAAGCGCCCGAACCCGTCGGCTGTGCTGCACCCCCATCCCCGCTCACGTCCGTACTATCCGTCGTCCATCGCTATTAGAATGCGTCCGCGCATCACGATGGTAACCGGGCCCGCGCGGATGTTTTGCTGTGCGGTCTAGCTGTGCTTTCTCGTCTTGTGCTGCTTTATTTTGGCAGTGTCGCGCGCGCGCGCTCAGTTGTGCGTGTGCATGGGTGCATGCGTATCTGTCGCTCCAATCGTGCGCATTAATTAGCCACCTCCAACTATTGTAGGTATGTGCAGCGCGATTTCCCACCACTATTGTTATTATCAATATTACTATCCTTATTCTTACTACTATTATTCTTATCGAGTTGGTCAGTAACCGTGGTTTAGACTGTCTATTCTTTGACGGATGCCTGCACATTTTTCGTGTTTTATTTTCTCTCTCGCTCACGCGTTTTGGGTTGGGAGGGGGGAGGGCACCTTTTATGATGCGCAGTGCTAAACTGTTTTGACGCAGCTTCAGCTAATCTTATTTCTGATGTGCACAAACATGTATCCACGACGTCCGGTTAGCACTACCGCTTATATCCTGCGTTCATTTTTGAACCTAGCTTGTTTATTACGTATTCGAATGCGAAGGCTGTGATCGAATACCTAGTATTAATTGAAAAATATTTCAGAGCGGCTTTAATGTGTTCATTGAATCATCACGTTTAAACTTTCATCCTCCAAAGTGTACCTTCATATTAGTACGGCTCGTTTGAAAATATCAGATCAAGTGTTAGGTTCTCTGTCAATTTGATCGGTTGACTCTGTAACTACTCATATTGAGTGGAAACTGAAGGCTTAGGTACGGTGATCCGATCGTGTCTATGTGTAGTAGTCTGGAGTGAATGAAATAGTTATCAGCGCGCTCATTCCGGAAGTGTGTAAGTTAGTGTTCTGCTTTCGAGTCGGCACAGGCTCATATACACTAAAGTTGTGTTCTATTTAATGAGCAGAACTCAAGTTCAAGGTGGAACACTTCAAATGACCAAATATGTTGTCGGTTGAACATGTAGTTCATGCCAACAATGTAGTTTATGCACCACAAAAAGTGAATTTTCCGTTCATACCTTCAATAAATGAAGAATGGAGGACGTATACTGTCTTCACCTAGACATCGAACGATGCCTGTATTCAGTCTCACGATAACGTTGGGAAACTGATATTTTAGCAATGAAATACTCAAACAAGTTCGTTCATCCATTGTATAAAGGTGTCAACTAATCGATTTCCAGATCGGACACTCTCTCGATGTCTCATTCGACTAGCGTAAGGCGTGAAATGATCAAGTGATGGACAACTGAATCCAGTAGGCTAACCATTGTGGATTTCGTTCGTCTCCTGGATTTGCACCCTTGTATGATGAGCCTGTTTGCAGACAACAGAAAGGGTTTGGACAAATCAATTAGAACGGGTAACCTGGTAGGTGCAAGCATTTCGTATTGATTTATTGGCAACAAATTTATATAAGCATGGATCGTTTTTTCTTGGGCATCGAAAAAATAACGACGACGGTCAATCAATCAACGGGTTAGTATAAGTCGTTGCGCTCCGGGAAAGATCAAGTTGACGAATGCTCGTTTCTGAACTCAGAGCCGATGTTGTGTACGCATCAAGGCCGCCTGTGTGTGTCCCAAGCTCGTGCTAAGACTCGAGCTGCGTCCTGATTGGTCGAGCTTTGTCGACCAACGGCTCATTTGTCTACGCACTTTGGAATGACGCTACCGCCTGTAAATGTCGCAATATAGTATGTACTTTTACTGTCACCATACTCTCTCTATCGCTGTTATTGCCTGTCTAGCTTGATTCAGATTGCGCCCGAGTAGGGACACGATAGCTGGCTTGAGTCGAGTGATTGTAACTGTCTCGACAAATCGCAAGAATCTGGGTTTCGGAATGACATAGGATTCTGCATGCTCAAGCCGAATCCATAGCGCGACCGGTGATCAGAGACATATCCTTACCACTACTGACGAGCTCTAATGAGAGCGAAACTCGAGTCTAGTGCTTCTTTTCGAAAGGGGCCGACTGGAAAGTCTATGGGAATGCGACAGCTGCGATCAATTGTGGGTGATGTTCAACTTGAAATTAACCAAATCCCCGACTACTCATCAGTGATCAGAGACATGTCTAACAACTACGGAAACTGGCTGTTTACGCAACACTGTTGCTCTTCGGTAACACGGACCCATTTAGACAAATGTTCCTTCACTCTAGTGATCAAACGTTTGTCGGTTCTGCGTATGTAACTCTCTCCGCAGTCGCGTATAAAGTGGCAAATACGTTGTTAGGTGGTACCAATAGGCTCATCATCATAGACAGCAATACATCAGTGGTTCACACTGATGCTTAACTGCCACACAACCACGAAGAAGAAAAAAAAACCTATATAGGAAGAAAGAAGAAAGAGAAGAGGGGAAGTGGACCTAACTACTAAAAATAGCTACGTCTATATTCAAACATACAACATCAAGGCGCCTACACCTTGCAAACAAACAACCGAGCTGTAAGTGAAAGTAAGGCGTCATCAGCAAGACAGCTTCCTTACGGCTTTCACTGCCCCGCATCATTAAGTGCACAGCAATTGATTGAGGGCACTGGTGGCTTCTGAATCCCAGCGTTTATACAGAGTTCAGCTGCATTCAGTGTTCGTTCAGTCGAAGTTTCTTAGTTGTGTTGTTTGATTCATGGTGTGTTCGCTCTTAAAAACAGCTATGTAAACCTTCCTTTTTTCTACAATGGTCATTTCTTCGTATGGTGCTTTTTGTCTGTTGTGTTTTTCTTTGAACTTTTGAGGGTAACTCTTCGGTCTATAGTTCCTCCGTAAGACTGTCCTGAGTACAGATTGGCCTTGCACCTTGTGGACAGCATGTTGAACCGGTGTGAAGTTACTGAAGTTCAGGTATTGGCCGGACCACGTGAATTTTTTTATAGATGACGCTCCTAATCGAACCGTCTTCCGGGTGACTCACGGGTACGCCTAGAAAGGGCGGGCAGTTGTTAGCCTCAACTTCGCGCATAACCTTCAGGTTATGATGGTAGTTATTCGGGTGTTGCACCAGGTTGCCAAGCTTGCCTTTCATCATCCTCGTCACGGCGATCTTCAGCCTATCCAGAAACTGCTGTGGCTCGGGCCGCCGCACACCCTAACAGTGACGTGGAATATCTTAGAGGAACGAAACCTTATTGAAATGGTTAAAGTCTAATAAAAGAAGATTAAGCAGACGGACTAGAAATGATATGAATGTAGATACGTCATTGACTTCGACACGTTGCCATCACGGATAATGTTTCTAACCAGTGATTTGAGTGCTCACGAGAACCCCAGACAGACAGACAACACCTACCCTACTCTTCATATTCCGTAATGGCCTTATTACTTGACCACCACGCGGTTTTACCTAACCATTGGTGGTCTCACTAAATAATGCTCGGCACGATAAACGCCCAGCTGGCATGCGGGGTAGGTGACCCAACCCCCTCAGGCTGTGCAAGCGTGATTAGTTGACCAATTGATCGCGCATCCCGAGCGTTCCGGAATACGCGCCGGCGAACTGCCGTATTGCTCACGCGATCAGTCCACTTAATGTGGCGGAGACAACGATGGTCAAATACAGCAAGCTCTGTTGATATCTTCCTTGCGAACAGGCCACGTCTCCGAACCATAGAGCAAAACAGAACGTACACAAGCATTATATACTCTTCCTTTCAGCGACAATCGAACGTCTTTTCGACCACGCAGGCTGGCAAAGGCAACTCGTGCTTTTGCTATCCTCGCCGATATCGCCAGCCAGGCAGGATAGTGACACTCATGCGTGTGAAGATGCCTGCAGTAAATAAGGTAGGAATGGGAATGCCCTAGCTCTGAAACTGCATTTTGAAGGGGCGAAGCTAAGTTTTGTTCAGTTTTTAGCTGTTAAGAGGCACACCTCCTAACGAGACAGTGAAGACGCGTCATGCCAGTTTCGGGCGGTATGGTTCTACTCAGCCTATCAGATTGCAGCCGTGCAGTCGAACCACTGTACGCTATCTGGACTGCTTTTGCTTACGTTTGCTTTCCAGTGCCCTCCATCACGTGATTTGTTCTAACGCCCTGATTGCATACTTGTCTTTCATTTGATTCACTATGTGCCTGTACCTTATATGACCGTCTCGTCTGATTTGCCATGCATCTTGTTGACCTTGTATGGTAATCGTTTCGCCATATGTGTTTAGAGCCTGTGTGGTCTAATTTCGACTCGTTTATCAATAAACAGCGTTACCACGTCCTTTCTCGTTTTCGCTTTTGGGTCAAACGATTGAGCGCGTAATAAAAAGATACGATCCAGTATTAACATAAATACTTACATAAATGTTTACATTGGACCTAGCAGACTTCCCATGGCTTCTTCATCTACGGATTGCTTGAGGAAACAGAAACTGGCGTTCTCATCAGGAAGCAACAAAATTTCTTGGTATTCCGTTGAGAGCACAACGTAATATGCTTCATTCCGACGATCTCATCGTGCTTTGTGACCTGAACACCCTTGTCCGCGAAGTGTGTGCGACCGTTGGCTGAGCAGTAAATCGTCATTCGTCTTGACGAAATGTCCACTCGTGATGCATATACAAGTTTCTAATAGTAGCTTCTGGTCTCTCGTCTTCTTGGCGGTGAGACCTGCTATCTAGTTCTCATTCGTATGGGTCGTGCTATACTACGCACATATGAAGCTGCATGTTATGCAGTACGATAATGCAGAACTCGAGTTAAGTGACAAATGACGAAAAAAGGTTGTATGGATCTAATTGAATCAACAGAATTGTATATTCTAAAAGTCAGAGCTAAGGTGGTACGTTGTTGTGCATGGTGTCAGTTGTGAACGTTCCGCGTGCTCTAAGGCCCTGAGGAACGAGGGAGTTGTGGAGTTGTCTCCTTGAAATACCAATATAGCGTGACAAGGGTTTTAAATGTGCCAAACTGTTTAACAAACCAGGGCAAGAAGTACGAGACATGTACGTTGATGAATCAAGAAAATTAATCGAGAAAAAAAATCAGCATCCAGATAGGAATGTGAGCAACAGAAGTGTACAACTGAAGCCAAGTCTGGTAGTTCTCTTTCGTGCGAAACGTACTATTTTTCAGTAGTTTTATCCTGTAGAGATACTAGGTAAATAGATATCGGGAAGAGATTGAAATAGCAACTCCACAGCTGTCTTTAGAACGGTTGGTGTTGAACAGTCTTGTCTGTACCCTTTTACATGTCTGGTTCCATTTCACGGTACATGGTTTTCCGTTGCATTTTACGGCTATTCACTTTAATGTACCAGAAATTCTACGTTTAAATTTTTGACTTGATAGCAAGAAAACGATTGGCCTAACTAACGCAAATGAATAGACTATCTTAATTAGTACACTTTGTGTTGATTACTTTGATCGAGGAAGCATCACGGGTTATCCAGAGTGTCAACGACTTTACCACTTAGGACGGGGTTGACGTGCAAGATTTATCGGAAGACCCCAGACCCTGTTCTCCGGAATTTATCAAAGTGTGAACTCTATTGGTTTATTTGACCGGTAATGGGTTACGAGTTGTTAGGGTTTTCTACGGATCTTAAATCCACGCTGAGGGATGATTTAGGGTTGGTGGTCGACCTCGGGCTGTAATACGAAATCAAACCATCTTATAAAGCCTTCTCATTACTTCACTAGCACACATGGCTGGTGGACGTAAATACACGCATCTAGCACATTATCAAGACGTTCGAAAGAGACAGTGACTGACTCACAGTTGCTCCCATGGACGAAGTGAAGTATGATACCGCTTTATGTGGACCGCATCAGTTATGAAACTCAACCTCGTAAAAGACAGAGGTAAGTTCTCTCGGAACTAGAGAGATGTCAATGTTGCTGGAATGATTATCCGTAAATTCAAGGATTACCCCGGGATTTCGGTACCGTGAATGAAAACTGAGCGTGAGACGGGTTTATCGATGATACCTATTAATCACTACTCGGACGGTCGTTGCGTAACTGACGAGGGACTGTCAATTACCCATTAATGCGAATCTGGAGTTTTGCACCTGTTCGTTTATCGACTGATCGAATGTTATGCCAGTTCGAAGACTAGTTGCTGAGTTCTCAGTTTGTTCTGTACGCAGTCAGTGAAATCTTTATCAAAAAGAACGAATGTATGCATTTCTGCAACAAATGTTTGAGACCGTACTATTCATCTACTCGTAGGTATAACACCAATTTCGACAGTAAGCTACACGACGATGAAGAGAGCACAAAGTAGGTAAGATTGCAAGAGATGGCTGCGACCTTCTGTCGGAAATCGTACTTAGGTGTGGCAATGCATCGTGTCACTGAAATGGAAGATTTTCATAATGGAAGACAACTATTATAACTATGTTAAATTTGATTGACAACAGCTGGAACACGGTGAAGACAAGGATTAAAGGGCACTTGCAGATACACCGCGAGACGATAGTAAACGGTGATCCTCGGGGTGTGTGCTGAATCGGCAATGCGGATTCTGGAACAAATTACCATCTCTGTCATGTACATCACTAGAGAACGGTGTGTTGATTCAACGTAGCTGTATACAAGTGATGAATAGGCAAAACCATGAGGTTGTTACGGATGAACCTCCGTCTTCTCAGCGAATAAGCAATATTATAATTAGTGAAGCTACAAATTCATCATACTTACTGAAAGCTGTTCCTGATGAAGTTATTGCGTGGTCTACAGGTTTACCAAATTTACCCCCGATTCTCATTTTTCAGCTGGGAGCCAACGAGCAAGGTAGTTATCCGTATGTTTTACACAATGCAACGTTTTGCTTTCGCGAGTGAAAATAGTAAACGATATATTAACATCCCCTTATGTCACCTTCCAGCCTGTGATTTGCGGTATTAATGGTCGATTCTGTGAGGTAGTTTTTATGGTAAACCTATTAGCATGAGCACTCAATACATGGTTAGTATAATGAGATTGGACTGAAGCGGTTTCTTGGTTCAGCCGATCAGTGTTCGCACACAAGCTGCTACAGACGGAATTATAGTCAAACTGGCGCCAACCAATCATAGACGGCGATCAGCTGCTGTTGAATGCGTATCTGTTTCAAACAACCGAGTTGCTAGATGCAAGGTCGTGGAACAACACAGCAACAAACTGGCCAATCAAAACGTGAGGACGCCTGTCGCTTAATAGCAGTCGTAAATACTGTTGTTCCTCTATAAAAAGGTGCTGTTTTTCCAATAAATTGAGATTGCTTAGTACCGCTCAGATTCCTGTTCTGATTTTCCCGATTGGGTAGCTCAGTACGCTAAAGTTAGTAGCAGCTGTTCAGCAGATATTGTGTTGTGAGATATTACGCCGTTTATTTACGTAGCTAGCTGATTGCTTCCATATATGCTAATGTTACTCTTCGTATTCACGTGATGCCATGCAGCTTCCTTGACTCTCTATCAAGTGACTAGTTCAGCCACCAAAGACGAAATACTGGGATGATACAAGACTATGAATGACCCGACTGGACTGAATTGCAAATAGTGGTCTGTATTATTTTTTATTTTATACTTGCAAGAAATTGTCTTACAATTCTGTATATAATTAATTCGATCTCCGTTGAACCATCGTACCTGCAGACAGAGTTTATGTAATGTTTTTATGCTATGTTTAGAAATAGTGCGGCATGTGTATTGTGGTTAAAAAGTGTGCCAAAATTGTTGGAGTTATCTTCAATGAGCAATAATGAAAACAATTGATGATGCTATTGTTTAATATCTGAAAATAACTTTGATCTCAGCTGAACTTACTGCTGTCATCAAGCCAGACATTCCTCAAGTTTGTTATCTGTTCAACCGATTCCCTAAACGAAACGATATTCTACTGTTCAAATACTTGAGATGACAGTGGTGAGAACAGCAGTAGATGACCACTGAATATGGCCGAGGATGGCTTTGTTTCCTGGTCCACATTTACCGAATTTTAAACCGGTAGTTTTAAAATACGAGAAGAGAACGCGTGGTAAACAAGCTTGTTTTCGGTGCTTCATCATCAGATTGAATACAATACATTTGTATGGGTTCAATAAGGGTGGTAAATGACATATCACAATATGGAAGCAGTTAAATGCCTACAGATTCAATATAGCTCAATCAACTAACTAACTTATTCGGAATCAGAAGTCCGGTTACGGTATCACATTTCAGCGATTTTTTGTTTCCCTTAGGAAGCGGAATTTCAATTGCATTCATTCATTGGTTAAGACGTCTACTTTCCAAATATAATCGATCAGTCACGTTATGTAAGTCGTGTCTTCAGAACTTCCGTTCATAAAATTTCCAAATATTTTCACGCCATTGATGGTCTGAGGCTTCCCACACACGAATGTGAACGCGTGTCAGATACTGGTTGACCGACTGTGGCTTAAACACAGGGCGATACCCATTTATCTACTGAATAGTGATAATACGTAAATACTTGAGCAAACAGTTGTATTGCAAGATATTATACCGACTAATGCCAACGAATCCAGCGTCGTCTAGCCACTCCTACCGCAATAACCTATAGTATGTTTCCTCTGGTGCCACTTGTTCAGAACCATTCCGAATGGAGCACCCGATGTGTAATAGCGGGTGCTCGAGTCATCAAAGTTTACTGTTGTTTGTGATTATCGATGTGGATATGGAACATTTTATATCGACGAATTTGAGCGCCGGTTGTGATCAGTGGTCAAGAGAGCACTTCTCGAACTGAGTGGAGCAACAGATCACGCAAGCAATACTTTACGGCCACATGTGGGAACGAGAAACCTGAATCACTCATTGCACTTTACATTCCAATCACGCAACACTAATTTTATCCGACAACCGCATTTTACGTTCTGTACTCTACGTTAGACAGCTAAACACTGCATCTTGCTCAATCTTTAGCTACCCAACAAGTTAGACTAGTGTTGTGGGTCCAGAATCGACTGTGTTGTCGCTATAGCAATAATTACAATGATTGATTTTTGATATTTTAGCTTTCTTTGCTGTTTCGGTCGATCACCTATTTTTTCCATGTGGACGGTCCGTTGGATGCATTCGTGAAGATACGGTGAAATTCGTCCGGACGTAAATTGCGTAATATTGTCTTTCTGTGTAATTTGCACATATTTGTGACGCGACAAGGATAATCCAAACACAGCAAGGCAGATCTATAATGGCATACATCGACTGATATAACGAGTAATGTTATTTACACCGAGGAAAAGAAGAGAGCGAAATGTTCAGAGTTTTGCAGGCATAATTTTAGGGTTTTTGTATAAAGTAGTTTTCTTAGTTGTGGTCACGATAAATGTAAGGGTTTGACATACTTTCATCCACACAACCCCTGTTTCAGAGATGGCATGTTAATCAGTCTGCTATTTTTTATGAAGTCTGTCATACAGGGGTTTATTGGAAAATAATTAGAAACCCTTGTTTAACGTGGACCTTATAATCGCTGTCCGTCAGGTGCTCAGGAATTTCGTTGTTGGCGGATCTGGAGGTGTATTTGCTAAGTTACGTCGAACGATTGATGTGCTTGCATAACCTTTCTCGTTGCATAGCTGATATACATACAAGTGTAACGATATTGATTTTCAACAAATGTTTAAGACTGATGAACTAGTTTTATCACTGACGCGCTGAACAATGACATACAATAACCGTTTAGTTCATCCGGTTTCCTACCAAACAGCAACATATCTCGTTTCTTCGGGCCACCCATCGGATCTGATTGCTGTGGTCACAACTACTGAACTGCGATTCGCATGTTGCCTGTAATATCTTCTTATGAAGTCTCTAGCATGTTACCCAACTGATAAAGCAAGTGGACTAGCGAACTCCCCATACGTTGCATCAAGCGTACGATTACTGTTGTAGTTCGTTTTGATCCAACCTAGTGGCTAAACAGGTCTCGGCATGTGCTCCAAAATCATATGATTTTTTCTCGTCCGGGCTACTTCCTGAACTGTGTTACTGCTCTGTTGATCATTCACTGCTGTCGGCACTCTCTTGCCTTGGTGAGCGTTACAAACGTATATTCACCTACAATGTTAATGGAATTAATGGTGCAAGATGAACTCGGTCTGCCACCTGATCAACATTGCAAGTGGGGCGTCCTGTTGCATGATAATACTTTTGCCGAAGCGATTAGTACGCACTAGCGCCGAAATGATTTAAGTCATGTAGCTGCAGCTCGAATTCACCGCCAGTAACTCCAAACATGTTTGTAGTCGAGTTGCCGGTTATGTTGACAGGTGGTGAAGTGCAGCTGGCCGGCGTATCTCGTACTTATCTTGGTTGACATTGGAATGTCGTTGACGAATTAGATGTCAGCACGCTGGATCTTTTATCACAATGTAATTTATTCGCGATGGTCTTCGGAGCACCAACTTACGCTGTAGCAAACACCGGACTGGTGAACGCTGTCAGTGGTTGTATTATGATTCACATTCATTTTGCCTCTTCTACCGGTAAGGTGTGACTTGGTAGTAGAGCGCTTTTAAAAAAAGAACCAACGAAGAAGAGACCACATTTATGAGATACAAACTATTTTCGTGTATTAGGTGCCCACAGTGAAGAAGCGAACCTCCGGAACAGTACAGAAAACACTCATGGGTTTGAAATAGATCCAAACGCCCTGTCAAGAAAGAAGCAGTACGACAGTCTTGTTTGAAAGCCCACCACTTCATGACCTCGGTACGGACCACGAAACCACATAAGTCCGTCCATTACCAAACTCCTCACATCACTCCGACAAAGCGAAATAGTAGATAGATGGAACCAACCTAGGGCTGCTTCTATATTACTTCCGTAGTGTGAACGAGGTCAAACCGATTTCCAGCAAGTGATGGGAAGGATGAATGAGCAGGTTTGACATCCACCAAATGTGAGTGAACAAGGATGACAGACATTTTGTTCAACAGTTGGAACAACTGGAATTTTTTACTCAGGTGATACAGTTGTAACGTGGACAAAACACCTTTCTGCTGGGAAACAGAAATAAACAAACCACGTTTCGCCGGTTTTGGGTCTTCTTCAAATACTGACTAAGTTAGATTCCATAAACTATAATCTTTTTCTTCATATTGTTATTCATAACTTAGTCCTAACTACGGTTATACCACTATTCTGTTAACTGGGAGTTCCCGGATTCTAACAATTGTCACTTCGTACTTGTCTAGAACTGATCAGCCTGACACTACCCTAGTCCACGCATATCCATATGGTTGCACGTCAGCAAGGGCTGGACAACAACCGGTGACCGTGACCCCGTGGTCTAGTGGATAAGTGCTTGGACTACAATCTGCCACTTATTCACGGGTCGTGGGTTCGATTCTCCGGCGTGCGTGGTGCTGATGAGACCCAACTAGGTCGAAACAGCTGTCCACCACTTCGCTGGTGGTCACTGGGACCAACCGTTTGCAAAACCCTTTCTCAACCCATTCTGGGACTGTGGTCGATGCTTGCTCGTTTGCAGGCCAACCACAAAACGGCTGATCGATTTCAGCCTATGAGCAGAAGGAAGCGCAACGGCTAAGCAAACTGCTGGACAGTTTAACGCCAGCTAGTTTGTCTTTTCTCTGTCTTGTAGTCTCAGGGGCACGTAATTATTCTCGTTTGTCCCAATATGTAATATTTCACCAGTATACGATGATTGTCAGATAGGTACAAAGATACAATAGATCAGTCTACAGTATTTTAATATGCTGAGCACAATCATGAAATCTCAGTATCAATAATAGACACCTACTTGATTTGTCTTTTCTCACAAAGCGTTGTCCTGATTACTATGTAGCACCCACATCGATCGAGGTTCGTGTGATTACACCGTTTCTTCGAGAGGATACACCTCTGTCACGGAAAAGCTTACTGTTTCCGGAGGGTGTTTGTTGTCGTCGGGGTGGGATGGGGGGGAGTAACTTGATAGACTTTAGGGGATGTTCAGCTAATTCTTCCTTGTGTTTGTTAGGGCTACACGATATGGCTTTTGATGTACGGCACCTAATGATTAGTAGAGAAACACGCACACGGTGAACATTCATCGGCACACCCAGGCGTGCTTCGATAAGCGTCTGAGACTCACATACGCGTGGATTTGTCTGCCCTAATCATTGTCAGCTGCCATACCTATTCACGCAAAATTCAAGTCTGCCTGTGCAGTGTGATTGACCCAGTAACGTATTCATTCTAATGACAACGTCAATCAGCAGGGTCATACGGTTGTCGATCGGCACCAACCAATCAAAGACGGCGGTCCGCCATCATATCCAACTCGTTTGTGGGAGGTGGTGATTAGAGCGAGTTGTTTGAACGCGTGTCGGATTTAAGCATCCACATTGCTTAACATAAGGTGATGGAACATGACAACGAACGGGCCAATCAAGCCACAAAAAACTTGTCGCCAAACAGCATTTGTAAACACTGTTGGTTCGCTTTAAAAAGGCATTGTTTTTCTAATAAGCTGAGTTTGTTTAGTGCCGTTCAAACCACCATTGTTTTGTTTTTCTCGATTCAGTGGCAGTGTGATGGTTGTGCATGGAATTCTCACTCTCGGCTAGGAGCAGGATACTGAGATTTGTGATGATCAAACGAAAAGCCTGCCTCATTTAGGTCACTCGCTATCGTTTTGTAAACACACTCGACGAGCTCTCAGTTTTTAGCTATCGTGTTGATCCCGCGACTTACGTGTTAGTCCAACACGATGTGACAGGTCACCCTCTCAACCACACGTTATCTTCAATAATCCAGTTTCAGACCTACACATTTGTGAACCTTTTTGATAATTGGATGGAACTGGTGCTGTTTCATTAAGCAGGATCATACAACTTTTTTAAGTAAAAATAATACTTCACTCTTCTGACGGTACATCCCACCTATGGTGGCGTTCTTAGATCCATGTAGAAATCAGCTTAGTCATTCTGATTCTTAGCAACAACCAGGTACAGCCCAGCTCATCCAGTTAGTATACTAAGAGGTTATAGTCGTGATGAAAGTGTGGACATTCTTGTGATAATGGACACATCAACCGACTGGACGGCATAGTTGTGCAAACTAGGCACTGTTTATTGGGGTACGCTGCAACAACCGAACTGCTGTTGTCGGTGTGCGAAACAAACCCTGGCTGCAGTTCACACACAAACAATAACGCGGTGGGCCTAACACAACATAGCCGTATGCCTTGCAGACTTGATCATTCAATGGGCAAGAGGAGTCCTAGGGCATGTAGATTAGGCAACCAGTGACGTAGCGTTAAGTTGAAGGTGAACATAGGTAAGAGCTTTGTGATGACAAAGGTTTGCTAGTCTCGAGCGGTGACCTCGGGTGATCTGGACATTCCTTTTTCTCTTGGAAACCCCAAAATCAACGTGACTGTTAGATTGAAATAGAATACTATGTGGTTACTATCATCTAACTGTTGAACATCGATAGTTTGGTTAATTTAAGGATTACACACCCATAGTGCCCACCTGTTCGAATTGTGACTAGACATCTCTGTGACTCGAGTAGTTCTTGTGGGCTTATGAACCACTGTTTCGCTATCCGATACAAATCAACACACTTAATTTGGCCGAAATGCAAGTCCCAGAACTTACAAGAAACTGGGGATCCGAAATCCATAAACATCAGTAATATTTTTCAAAGTTTCGAAGACGCCTGAAGCTTGTTAAAACGCAATGACTTCTTATTTAAACTAATCACCCTATCGACGTAACTCTAGTATAACTTCTTCCGAAAATTACAGCAAGAAAAGATTATTTTTATTTACATTCATGCATCGCAGTTTTTTTTGGTCCAATTAAAGCATTTCAATCCGTATGATCAACCATAAAGGAAATTCTATCGTATGTGAAGACCAGAAGCGCAAATGAAGCGTAGGTAAATGCTTTCCAACTTAGTCACAATCAGTTTAATTCAAGCATTTATGGACCACTTAGTAACGCCTTTAGAGAAATTCAACTATGATAGCTGTATACTATGCTGATTTCCTCAGGCAGTTAGTTCTATTAATCATTAACGAAATGGTGAACAGTCGTACAACGTTATCCGTCCGACCAAATAACCTCAGAACTACACACTGGGTTGTTAAACACAAGACCTGTGAGCATGTATGCAACCACTAGACCACGGACTTGTGGTCATACGGACTGCGATACAGTTTTATATTGACTATTTCATCCATTTTTATCACACGTTGAGATCGATTGGCCATTTATGATCGACATGCAAACGAACAGGCAACTTTGTCGGTAAACACGATTTCGATAAAATCTCATCAGGCTGTTACAGTTATAAGGGAAAGTAAAACTAAAAACGGTTACATGTGGAGCTTGGTATTGGTCCAAAATTCACACCATCTCAATTTTTGTTTGTGGACGCCGATTGGGTGTTAACTGCCTACATACCGAGGAAAGGAAACACTAGAACAGTTCAAGGCTGAGCTGGTTAGCCTGTGTTATCAGTATCGACGTAGTCCCATGTATTATAAAGGACCAGTAACTGGTAGACATCATGAAGCGTTGCGTGCACTTCGGGATCGGCAGGATATACTATTAACACGACCGGACAAAGGTGCTGGAATAGTGTTGCTGGACAAATCAGACTATGTAAACAAAATGCAAGCGATTCTTTCAGACACTACTAAGTTTAACAAAATGACAAAAGAAAAGGATAAAACATTGGCAATAGAGACGCAGATAACTAGTAGCCTGAAACGATTGAAAGACCAAGAAGCCATAACGACCGTCCAACATGAACTTATGAGGCCCACAGGTACTATTATTCCTCGCCTCTATGGACTACCAAAGATTCATAAGCCTAACTGCCCTCTGCGCCCTATTTTGGATATGAAGAATTCACCGTATCACGCCCTAGCACAATGGCTTGCCGAGATCTTGGAGCCAGTTCGGAAGAGAATTTGTGTTCATAGTCTGCAAGATACTTTCGAATTCGTGAATACAGTTCGTGACATTCGCGTCGACAACAAAATCATGTGTTCTCTTGACGTAACTTCCCTGTTTACTAATGTGCCATTAGTGGAAACAATAGATTACTTATGCAATTTCATTGAAAGTGACAACATTCGATCGGCTTGCCAATAACGAATTTGAAGGAATTACTCCTCAAATGCACCCACAACGTGCAGTTTATTTTTAATGGTGACATTTATAGACAAATTGATGGAGTGGCAATGGGGTCTCCATTAGGACCACTACTGGCAGATATTTTCATGGGCAAGTTGGAACGAACGGTGTTGAGCACTGTTATAAATCAAATGGTCTACTACAGGCGTTATGTTGATGACATATTCGCCATCACAGATTCGTCTGTCAGCATAGGTGATATTTTGAAGGACTTCAACTGCGCACATCCGCTGATAAGTTTCACCTCAGAATTGGAGTCAGAAGGATTTTTCCATTTCCTGGACGTCTCTTTGAGTAGAAGGATTGACGGAAGTTTGAAACGTTCCGTCTATCGGAAGACTACTTGGTCGGGCCAATACAGTAATTTTTATAGTTTTACGCACTTAAAATACAAACGCAACCTGGTCAAATGCTTGGCGGATAGAGCCAGAAAAATCTGCTCAGCAGATGCTTTGGAACAGGAGTTACAATTTGTGACCCATATTCTACAAGAGAATGGCTACCCCGACAATTTTGTGTCCAAACATATTAAAGCATTTGAAGCATCAGTTAAGATTCAAGGAGCGGATAAGAAGTCCATGTTCATACGACTGCCATACAAAGGAGATACGTTGGCTGAATCACTGACCCGTCGACTCACTAGTTCGCTTAAGAGGACGTTCAACGCAGCCAGACCGATTATCTCATTCACCAGTTCACCACTGATTACTCTAAATCTGAAGGATAAAGTGCCGGTCCACAACTCATCTATGGTGATTTACTCGTTCGTTTGCGATTGTTCAGCAAACTACGTGGGTCGTACGACTCGGCACTTGTCTAGAAGAATCAGAGAACATCACCCAGCATGGATCGGGACAGGTGAGAGAAAATCAATCACGAGTGCCATTGTAGGTCATCTGGCTGACAGCGATCATCAGGTCAACATAGATCGATCGTTCACTGTTATCTACAGGGTTCCACCGAACAGGTCAAAACTCGTTCGCCAGCGAATGTTGGCCACTGCCGAGGCCATTGCCATTCGATTACGTAATCCAACCTTGTGTGGACAGAAAAACTTTGTTCAATCGCTTCAATTGCCTTGGCCATTAGCTGACTCACCCGATCGGTATGTAGGCAGTTAACACCCAATCGGCGTCCACAAACAAAATTGAGATGGTGTGAATTTTGGACCAATACCAAGCTCCACATGTAACCGTTTTTAGTTTTACTTTCCCTTATAACTGTAACAGCCTGATGAGATTTTATCGAAAACATGTTTGCTACACTTCGTGTTCTATGACTCAATGGGAATTTTCGAAATAAACATGATTTGTCAATGGGTTCCAGAGCAGCAACCTGATCGTAAAGTAACTGCGAAACAATAACAACTGATGATTGATTGTAACCAAAAGCTCGGGTGAAATTCGACCACGTGCTGAATATGATTTGGTCCGACCATCCAGACCTGTCTTCAGCCGTGTGAGCGAACACTACGATTGATCGCAGAAAATGAGACATGTGAAAAATGTGTTTGACTGACGTGATGACAAACGAACGGGCGATGTGTTTTTCAAGGATTAGGTTGATGTTTTGCGCCACACGTTGTGCCAGTTCTCAGTTAGACGCCAGTAGGAGAAGTAATAAAATGAAAAGTTGACATCTTTCAAACTTGACACGGAGGCTAAACACTTTGGTACACGGTTCAATTGGTCTGAACAACAGTTGCTGGAGGATAAGACATCACTTACGGCATTATGAAAAGTGCCTAGTAAATCTCCGTACCTGTTTCGTAACATAACTAATGAACACGTAGTGAGGTCACAAACCAGGGTCTTCCACAGCCAAACCCTTGAACCTATGGCGTTAGTAGTGGACATAATGAGATTTGACACCGTGTAAGTTACTGAAGAAATACGCCGTGGTTGGTGCTGTTTCTAGTCCCTCCCAGTTACAGAATTGTTCCCAAGGTTTCGTGTTGTACCAACACACATAACATTACCATAGACAGGACCAAAGCCAACAGAAACAGACAAGCATCAAGGCATTAACGCTTGAATATTCAACGTGGTCACGACAATTTTGAATTAAAGCATAATTATACCCTCTCCAGTGAATCTTTCAAGACAACTCACTGTAAATTACATCTGTAATGTAGAAGATTGTCCCCAGGACGAACTGAATATTAAAACCATTACATCATAAAATGTTCCGTACTGTGTGACATACTAGGCCACATAAGCGTCGTCAGACAGCTCGTGCTCACAGAAGTGAAGCAGTTGAGTCCAACAGGACTCGAACAACGGACCGTATGATTGATAAAAGGCAAAGTCGACAGCAGTGTACAGCATAAAACACTGCTGGATTTGTTCGTTTAGTACACTTGTCGTTCTATAATCTGACACGAAGCAGAACTTTGAATTCACTAAATCATACTTGGTTTGTTTGTATAAATTAATTCCCAAATTTGCCTTTATTTTATTTATTTGTTGTGTGTAGTAAACAGTCCTGATTAAGTTTGTACTATGACTGCACGTATGAAACGTCCGTTTCCCCCCTTTTTCGTACTTATTATTGAACACCTACTAAGCATTTATTGCTTGGTATATTTTGTCACGTTCTCACTTTCATATGCACCTGATTGTTCTAGTGAGCCCATTTCCGTTTGACTGGTAGCCATTCGCGAACTCCTTTCTGGTTGCTCCACTTTGAACGCTTTTCCCTGCTGGGTAATTTGATTATCCGGTGAATTCATATTAAACGTGCTAGTGCACTTTTGTTGTGGTTTTGCCAGTAGTATCG
>LOND01029363.1:9999-37637 GCA_014220965.1 Paragonimus kellicotti
AAGAATGACGTAACAGTACTCTGAATGCACAAGATGGATCGATAACGTTACCAGTGATCCGGACGTGTCTGGCGATTGAGGAAACTGGTTGTTTAGGTGTTTCAGCAACATTGCCGTTCTTCGATAACACGGACTTCTGAACCCATTTAGGTAAATGTTCCTTCATTCTGGAGCTCAAGCACCTCTCGGTTCTGCCTATGTAACTTTCTCCGCAGTTACATACAAATGGATAAACACAATGTGAAGTGACACCGATAAGCTGATCTCCTTTGAATGAAGGCAAGGGTAACTTCTGAGTCCGAGAGAGTAAGCGGAGTTCAGCTGCATTGAAAGTTCGCTTAATTGAGTTTCTCAATCGTTGTGTTGTTTGGTGCATGATATAATCACCCTTAAAAGGCAGCTCTGTTTAGGCCTTCTTTTTCTCTACAGTGACCACCTCTTCAGATGGTACATTTGTTTACTGTGCCTATCTATGAACTTTCTGGGGTTACCATTTTACTGTAATACAGAAGTAATCAGGTCTAGCCCTTCCTCAAGATTGTCGTGCGTACAGATTCGCCTTGTCCATGTCAACAGCGTAAAAGAATATTAGTAAATACGCTGTTTACACGGGCAAGGCGAATCTGTACGCACGACAGTCTTGCGGAAGAGCTAGACCTGATTACTTCTGTCCTACAGTCAAATGGTTACCCCAGAAGGTTCATAGATAGGCACAGTAAACAAAAGTACCATCTGAAGAGGTGGTCACTGTAGAGAAAAAGAAGGTCTACATAGAGCTGCCTTTTAAGGGTGATTATATCATGCACCAAACAACACAACGGTTGAGAAATTCAATTAAGCGAACTTTCAATGCAGCTGAACTCCGTGTAATTGCTCGGACTCAGAAGTTACCGGTGCCTTCAGTCAAAGATCAGCCTATCGGTGCCACTTCACATTGTATTTATCAATTTGTATGTAACTGCGGAGAAAGTTACATAGGCAGAACCGAGAGGTGCTTGAGCTCCAGAATGAAGGAACATTTACCTAAATGGGTTCAGAAGTCCGTGTTATCGGAGAACGGCAATGTTGCTGAAACACGTAAACAGCCAGTTTCCTCAATCGCCAGACACGTCCTGATCACTGGTCACGTTATCGATCCATCTTGTGCATTCAGAGTCCTGTTACGTCATTCTAACCCAAGATTCTTACGGTTTGCCGAAGCAGTCGCAATCAACCGACTCAAGCCAGCTCTCTGTGTTCAGAAACAACTGTTCGTGAATTTGACCCTTCCCTGGACTTAATGACCTATCTTAACACGCTTATTGATTATCCACCCTATTGTCTGCTATAAAAAAACGCACCCGTGTTATTGTAAATTTGGTACTGACGAGTCAATACGAAATGCTTGCATCTACCAGTTTTCGTGTTCTAACTGCTTTGTTCAAATCTGGCATTCTTACGTAAAATTACACCGATCAATGATATAGGGGTCCAGCGGGCCATACAGAACACTGCGACTTTGGATAGCGATACATTCTTGTTAAAACAAGATGGAAGCGGACGATCACATTATACGTTTAGTATTAAAACGAAAGTGAGGAGGCTCCTTCATGATGAAATGAAGCATTGAGCTGATGTTCCACTACCAAGAAGAAAACTATCAATTAAGCCACAGAGAAGGCTAGCAACGAGTATGTAATTACGTACAAAACAGCATCTCTAACACTGGTATGTATATTCTCCTTGATAATGATTTACAACCCTAATTTAATTAAAAATGGCCAACGCAGAAACGTGCTACGAATTATTCAAAATGCCGTTCATTATTCCACACACATAACGACGGTCAAGACAAAAAAATCCTAGGCAGAATATTTTCTGCAAGTAAAACGCATTATGTAGTTACCTTTGAATGTACCACAATGAAACAGATGTTGCACATAACTCTACAGGAAAAACACTAAGTGGACTAAGATCTGACGAATCGGTTGCATCAAATGATACATGTTGAGCGTTTTGTAAACAGCAGCGTTAAAGGAGCGACGCACCTCAGTGACTTCCAAGATATTTTTGAAATGATAATCCGTCTTCGGTTTTTGAAAATCGGTCGCTCCCTAGAACACCATATTGTAAATTTGGTACTGACGAGTCAATACGAAATGCTTGCATCTACCAGTTTTCGTGTTCTAACTGCTTTGTTCAAACTGTTCAAGGGAACCAACTGTTTCAAATTTCAATTTGATTACCGTGAATATGACCCAACAGTGGCTTCTACAAACTGACTTCTTGTTTAAAATTGACAGCGTGCTTTATTTTCTACATAGTAAATAGTATTTCATAGCGTCCCTTTAAATGAAAACTCCGTGGCCCTACGCGACAGTTAATTGAGCGTATGGGAGCTAATTTCAACTTCGACTGATCTGTCAGAAGCCGCTTGTTTCAATTCCACAACAGCGGCTAAATGCATTCTGGTTACACCTGTTGGCTAATTCATCACTGTTCATTGGGATAACCTTTATAAGGTAGCATTTCATATCTGTCAGTTCTGCGCCAGTTGTTCACAATTTGATTAATATGGCTCTGCAGCAGTGCCGTCGGCCTCAGATATGTAGGTTGTGGGACTGCATCCCCGATAAACTTGGGTATCTAATTTCGAATTTTCTGCCGGCATGTGTTTTTGTTTAACCAACTATGTTGCATTGTGATACATCATCTCCCTGAAAGACCGTGCTCATCTCCTATTCCAGTAATTTTCAGCGGTTCTGTTAAAAGTTCTACTGTACACAAGTTCAGTGTCGTGATACCTTACCATTTTCACTTACTAACCCGTTATTGTTGTTCAATTTAGCCGCTGTAAAGCATGTATTCAATAGTATCTTAATCCCATTAAACTCTCCGTACTTTTTTAGTCATTTGTTTTTGGAGGCAACTGGGTGAAGACTAATCCGTGGCTGCTCGGACGTTTTGTCTTATACACTATCTATTTCCTTGATTTTTTGGTGTCGTTGGGATTTCGATGCAATGAGGTGAGTATTACTGGTATGTGCAGGTTCAATTTTGTTTGTCTGAAACCCTTTGTTATCCCACGCTATTCATTTCGTCGTGGATTGTGATGCGTTGGAGACAATTCACGGGTAAGGACAGAGTGACAAACTGATGGTTAAATATTTGACCGCTGATGTCTATGGCTGGGTGGTCTGGATTCGCTTGGCTAGATGGTAAGATGGACAGTTAATTTATCTCAACCTTTTGATTCACACGCTGAATTGTTTTACCGTGTGTACACTAGTATGGTGGCCGTTTATTAAATGACCGGGTGTGCAGCACCATTTCTTCTACACTACCGCGAACCCTAATCGGCCCGTGTCCATAGTATTCCTTCATCGATTTCCGCCTGGTACTAAACATGCACGTCAATCAAGCGTCCCTACTAATAGTTTATTCTTTTACCATCAGTGATAGTGAGCTTACTTGTGATAGATGTACCATAATTGTACAACTTGCCCACGTGCATTTGGAACTAGTCTGATCTGTCGTTCTAACTGTTGATCTCCCTCCTCCAAGTCCTTTGACTCGGAGACGTTTCACGAACTCTCATCCCTGACCATATGATTTTCATCCAAATTAGATTGAAGGCGGATGCCATGCATTCAGTGTATAACACGGGTTCGAAAACTAGAGCCGTCGACATCCATACTTGGTCTGTAGGAAGCTACTAGTTTCCTGACTGGAACCCAAAGAACGACGACCGTGTGTTCTGTGACATGCCGTCATAAATGGTGCGGGATGAGAGTTAACTGCATTCTTTTTGTTCTTGTATCGCTTTTACCTTCAACTTTCAACCACCGTATTCATTTGTAATGGCGCTTATGCTGGATTCGTTATACTACATTCGACTAATACATGTACACGCAATCGACTTAACTGTTGAATCCGTCGAACCTTGCACTCTTCATAACGTTTTTGTTTTCATTTATGTAGGCGCCTTTCCGTGGTTTCTTCTGCACTCCACTAATTTAGTACTTAGCAGCTTAAATATTTAGCTCATTGCAACATGTCCCAAATCTTTTCGTTGATAAGTGTATGCGGCTACTGGTACATGAATTCACTGTTGGGTTATGTCTGTCATCATCAATCAGCAACAACAACAACAACATAACCACCATCTTCGTCGTCATTAGCGTCGGCAGCCCAATCATCATCGTCATCAGCAACATAGACATCGTCACCATTATCATCACTGTCACTAAGCTGTGGTGATAGCAAGTTCTAATCGGATATCAAACTAAAATAAGGATCAATACCTAGTTGTCACCACTCTGTTTTGCTGGTTACACTTATCTGTTGCCGGTCACAAACGTAGATTAATCCAGCTGGGTCACATCAAGCTGAACAGAACGAGCAAATTGTGTAGGTGATTGCGCATACTTGTCTTGATGGTCAAACCTCTCAGGCGATTTAGTAAGATGAAGGTCAAGTGTTATCCGCATTCCAAAATTAATTGGTATGCTGTTTGAAATGTAATCAAGCTACAGAAGTGATAATGATTCATACTCAACCGGTGAACTAATAACAACGGCGTAGAACAACCCGATCTGTCTATAAAATGGTCAGGTCAGCTATATTACGTGATTTTAACTCCATGTTTCAAGGGATAAAGTTGTTGTGATAAATGATGGTTTATCTGGTTGGGGACTTGAACCAAATTAGGACCAGAATTGTGATCGGATCCGAGAATGGCTTTTTATCTATAGTTATAAATTCTTATGGAAGCTTCACGGCACCGCTCGAGAGTAGCTCATTTTGGGTGGACTGCTGTATTATTCAGCAGATACAACAACCTCTGAGCATGTGATATTTCGATGTGGGTGAAATTTGTGTGTGGAGGTTTGTCTATTCTGCCAGAATTTGTTGACGGTTTGAAATATATGGGTGTTTCTTGCAACGTTGATTGACTGTGCTTAATCCTTAATTGTAGCTAAAAAGGTCTAAAAATACGGATGCACCATTTCAGTGTGTACAATAAAATTTCTAATTTTAGGCTTTCTGTAAGGTAGTTCCGTAATACCTTCATCTGCCATGAAACACGCGACCATGGATTTCACTTGAACTTTCCTCTGTTTCTTTCGACTCTCAGCTAACTTACTGAGGATTCAGGGTGTTACGCATCGGTGACTGCTTCTTCGATACCCAAACTAAAAGCCAAAAATGTCACGTTAAATTAGTGTTCACGTGCCATTATTCTGCACTCAAATCTGTTCCGATTAGAACGGTTGCGGCAGCTAACTGTTTTACATATTTAGTTTTCACATCGTCAGGTTTCATTCATTTGGGCCATAAGCCTGATTGGAAGGTTCTTTTGTTCGGGTCGCAGCTCATCGCAACAATTAAGTGGAATAACCCAAAAGGGAAAGTATCACCAAGAACGATAAAAGTCTGTAAACAGGACTAAGTGGAAGAACTAGAAATGCAGGTGCACGATTGGCTGCTACATTTTGCCATCTCGGATAGCGCTCTTAGCCGTCGCGTTGAATGATCACGAAGACCCCAACTGGACCGGTGACGACCACTCTCTATTCAGTGGAGAAGTCAGTGGCTTCATACGTTGTGGCCACATCGTTCATTGATTACCACGCAGTTTTACTCAACTGTTAGTTGCCTCAATGTTGTTGAGCAGATCAGCTAATGCATATTCAATCACGCGACTCGAACTGAGAAGACAAACGAATCTTGATGGAATGTTTATCGATTGGAAAACACGTTGGGAGATGAACGCTCAGAGTGATGCGATAAAATGATTGGTCCACAGTAAATGAAGCACCAATGGTGAGCTACAATGCAAATGAAAAAGCAATGTAAAGATGCAGTAAATGAATACAACTGTTTGTTTGGTGGCTGTCCACCTGACAGCCCGGTTCGGTAATCGCTCAGTTGATGCACGGAGTACGTAAATCAACCGTTACAAACTGCACAGCGTGATTACTTGACCAACTGATGGCGTATCCCGAGAATTTCGAAATACCCGCTAGAAAACAACCGTACTTTCCACGTGGTCAACCTATTTGGTGCGGGCTAACTGACAGAAACAGTAGTGATAAAATACAAGTTGTTGTTACCTTCATTATGAATGCGCCGCATTTGTGGCACATAAAGAAAAAGAGAACATACAAGCATTACGCTTCCTTTCAGCGACAATCGAACGTCTTTTCGACGCCACAGATGACGCAGGTTGGCAAAGGCAACTCGTGCCTTTGCTATCCTCGTTGATATCTCATCAGCAATATTACAAGCTGACGAGATAATGCTACCCAAGTACGTGAAAGTGCCCAGTCTTTGACGAACTGTTTGCAATGAAATACGTGGGAGCGGGGATGCCCCAGTTTACTAGGGACTGAGGCTCAATCTAATTCCTGGGATTATGCCAATCCAAATCGCTACCGTAGCGCTAAACTAATTCTGACGTGCACTAAATCGACTGAGAATTTTAGGAATTCGGCTGCTTCAAATAAAAAATGACTTCATCATTTATCATAATCCATTGAACGTCTGTTTTGTTGAGGTGCCAACAGTAAATTTAACAACGCTGATCCGGACCATTGCACATAAGTTGAATGTTTGAAGTTGTTTGCGTGTTGTGGTTTCTGCTGCAGATTTTGAAGTGTCATAGTGTCGTGATAGCATTCTGATGTTTGTTTTAGGATTATGTCTGCAGTCTGTAGACTACTGGAGGCAGTGACGTCTTTCCTAACTGGTAACGGTCTGCCACTTATTTTTGGTCAGTCACGAAAACCGTTATGTTAGCTAGCCCATTTGTTCCTTCAACTTTTGATGCCGTTGTACGTTCACCGTTAGTATACTTACAGTCGGAACGCCTTGCTGTCTCCAGTGCTAGGTTCGTTTCCAGCATACCAACGAGCATTACTCTTTTCTCCGTTAAATGTATGTAAAGCAGCAGTACCGTTTTCGCTCATCTGTGCACCTTTTCGGTCAACTGAGAATAATCTGGGCATAATCACGACCGAAAATGTGCTCTGGCGTCATGCGCGCAGATGGGTGTTTGTTTTGCGTCGACGTCGTTCGATATCGATAAGTCAATTTACAGTACCTTTCCTACCTCATTTGTAGTTTTACCGAATCCGTCGCTTTTTGCGGCCCTACTTCTTCATCAGCAGTTCACAACTGATGAAGAAGTTGCTCAACTGTGTTCGACGAACGTTACCGAAGCTACTCAGGTAAGTCGCCAATGCGTTGCTTTTTAATCTGGTTTCATTTTATGTGTCAGTTATGCTCTCACTAGTGCGCAAGTAAGTTTATGGACGACAAATGATACTTTTGGTCGTACATAGATTGTGGCTTATATGAATGGGGAGTGCTGGGCAACGGAAGGCGCTGGTGAAAATGGTAATCGCGACACAAATAACTACGTATTGCGCCTTATTAATTCATTGCATGGGTTTATACTAGCTAGTGAAAGTTTGCTTGTTGTAGTTCCCACCATACTTTGGTTCCTCCTTTTTGTGACCCCTATCAACGCCCTCAGCGTAGTATCGAGTCCTTGAGGGATCACCAAAATTGTCCAAAAACTGTACTGTATATGAAGAGAGGGAGCGTCTTACGACTGTTATTGTTGTATGCTTGAACTCCGATTCTTTATGTTGGAACTGACCTTTTCTACGATGCTTAAAACAACGTCTTCCGTCTATCAAATATAGACGACAAAAACGAATCAGGTCCTCCGTAGTTCACTCCAACATCCGGTCTGCGCGATGGTTGCTCGCAGTGGACTACTGTTTGCAACTTTCGTCGCAGTTTTATTGCTTACAAATTCCCCGAAGAGCTGGATATACTATAATCGACTAAGCTCCTTATCGGGCGATAATGTTCGGATGGTTTCCAAAATTTAAAGCTTAAGATTTTAGCGTCACTGACGTCTCAAGCTTATCTCCGACGATCAATACATGGTCACCGTCCAAGCAGCAGTGATCATCGATTTAAAAGTCACCCACTCTTAACCCCACCAACTGTCAGACTTGTATGTCGTGACCTTTGAAAATCTTGGTCCCAGCAAGATATGTTCAGCCAGCCCCTCGTTACATTTACGGCGTTGGAAAGCAGCATCGTATTGATTTTGTTCAAATATTTCCTCTCGTTTTGGAAGGGAACAAGTCAAACGGTTTTTTCCGACTTACTATTGATGAGACCTAGGTGCACATATACGACTGCTTTCCCAAGTCCCAGGGTTAGGAATAGTCGAGAGCTTTCGCGCCACCTCCAAGGAAGCTCAGCTGTCGAAGTTGGTCGAAAAGATGACGATGGCAATGTATTCTTTTAGTATAAAAACCACTCTGGCTGGCGTGAAAGAAGGTAAGATTGTCGTACACTTGATACACACTTGGTACACTGTTATGTGCTTGTTAACAACTTTTTGGATTCCCGTTATTGGTCGCTTGGGTCGTCGATCCCTGCCGTGTAACGGTGCGCTGGCGCATGAGCTAGAAATCACTTCGGATTTTTCGAAAAATCCTACTATCAGTTCGGCGCGCAGTGAAATTCGTAGAAACTATGATGAGGTTTAAAACAGCCAAAAAATTCATAGTGGAGAAATACCCGGCCCTTCTGACACATTAAATGCGAAGTCGCATGACATTCCTAGCTCCTTCAGGTATTGAAAAGCAGCGCTCTCCCAACCTTTACGGTGACCACTGCTTTGGTTCCCAAACGATAGCCGACAAGTTAGTTAGCGAGCTGCTCTGGCGTGTTCTCCTGCGATTGTGGAACTGAAAATTTGTTACCTCCGAAGCTCACCTTTACGATCTAAGCGCTGTGTTCATTGGACTTCGTCCCTGGATAATGCTGCATATCAGCGGTTTTATCATAAGGCCATCGATCGCAGTGAGGCTAAATCTTGCGGTCAAATTTCATTGGGGATGGTAGTGAGCGCTAAGTTACTAGGGTGGTTCTCTGACCGGATATCAGTAAATGGTCACTTGTGTGCCGTCAGAGTTAGCAAAGTCTGTCGTCATAGACCAAAAAGACGTTGCTTACTTGTCTTACCTGTTTATGCTGAAGGGGACAATAGTCTACACGCTGTTAAAAGCGCCTTCCATGATGCGCCGTGGTTTGCTAGCGATGTAAACGTGCCACTTGATCATCTTACTTCAGAGAAGAAGGGGGTGGGTAGTATGTTGGGTGTCCGTGCCCGATGTACTAACAGTGGCGATCGGCTCTTACAACTGTGCGCATATCACCACAAACGATGGCAGTGTTTCAATTAAAGGCCACTGTGTGCTATTCGACCATGGTCGCAGATTGGTCAGATCACATTCAGGTATCGTTAGCGTCACCCCATTAAATAGTGTCGTTTATTTTGGCCTCATCATTTCGTTACTCGTGATCACTTTGTTTGGTCGTTTATTTAGAGACCGTCTGCTCGCATTCATAAGCAATTCAGTTGGAAACTGAACGACTAGGGTATACCAATAGCCTGTCTAACAGCACTGACAGTCAAACTGTCCGCATCATAACGGTGAAGTGATCTAAACGACCACCGGGCAGTAACCTCAACAGATGTATGAACTGTTTGTAAAGAGGTTTATTCCATAGCAATGCCGCATCCACGGCGGAAGTGGATTTCTCTTGATTCATGGGAACTTATAAATGTCTACTGGTCCTCCTGACTCCGCCGTAAATTGGAACGCAAACTCTAAGAATCTGCGTATGGACCGTGATACTTGCTTGTCCAAACAAGCGGAAACAATGAAGAAGGCATTTTTATAAGAGAACAGCTGAATGCTATTTTCTTTGATTTGTGAGGAAAAGTGACCTAAATCTACACTGAGTGATTTGACTGGGCTGGACACATTGAGAAACAGTTCAACCGGCCTGAGCCTGCTTATTCAACCGTGGATGGTGAAGAAGAATGTGGTTAATTATGACGTTCCTGGTGTTCCTCGGTTGCAGTTGCTCTGGAGCCCAGACCTTTCTTCACCGGTTCCTTTCAAGGACAACGATGATTGGTGTCTGAACTGACAACACTCCGTTCCATATGAGATATTGAAATGATGTCTCATGATTAGTGCTTGTTAACAGTCGTTCTTTTTCGAAAAACTTGTCGGGACGTCATAAGCCAACCACGTAGATATTAATCTTGTTTCTGTCACATTCACTATGTTCGCAATTCCCATACTGCGACGGCTTTTGTAACACAGAACCACAGAAAAGAATAGCATGTGGGCTCTCGATGTGACCACAGATGTATCGACTACATTCTCTTCCACCGCTGACTGGAGCATCGGCACCCCCTTCTCAGCCAATGGTCGTGATATATTTGAACCTAACGGCTTCTATTCATCCAGTCACCCGATGCGTGTATTCCGATCTCCACCTAGTTTGTACAGCTTTGTGATGCACGGTATCCTAGCTGAAGTACTTAGGGGTCCCGAGGGTCTCTGAGTAAAACTTCTACCAGGCAGTAAGCTGTTTAATATTGAGTATGTGGTTGACATTGCTCTGTTTAATTCCTCTGCAGAGAGCACGCAGATCATGCAGAAGCTACCACCTAACATGGCTGATCTGTATGACATGTACTTTGCACCTTCAAAGTGCTGTCTCTTATTGGAAGATTGAGTTGGCGCTGACACTGTTTCAGTCAAGACTACTGGAGACTGCCGATAGGTTCACCTACCTGGGTTATGTCATCTCATCCGATTATAACAACATGTTCACATGGATAGAGAAAGCACGTAGTGTATCCGCCTATCTTCATCACATGATGGTGTCGCAAAGGCGTCGAGTAAAGGCAGGGTTTACAATGCATGTATGTGGTCAGCTTTGCTCTGTGAATCAGAGACCTGACCCATTCCTGCGGAAGATGCGATACCCTCGGTGCTCGACTATCGTTGTCTCCGTCGGTTGGTCTATATTAAATGGGCTTACTATGGGAACAGCTGGACAGTTAGCGCGACGGTGATGTTTATTTGAGTAGTGTGCAAATTCGCGGTCAGTAACTGAGGTAGTGAAAATGCAGTCTTCGCTAGTTGGATGCTGTATTCCGTACACCGACAGGATGTTTGCCGCAGCGCGCATTGTTCTGTGTTGTTGTTGATGATTGGAAGAAACCTCAGTGCAGCTAGGCGATGACGTGACCATAAGCTTTGATGGTGCTGACCACCTTGCAGAGCAATTTTGGTAGGTATCATCTGTTTCTTTGTGGAGTTCGCGACCATCCACATTGCTAGTTGGAAACACCCTCTTATAAATCAGTATGTCACAACCAATGTCGAGCCGATTTTCGCAACGTTGTTGATTCTTTTTTTGAAGCTCTGTCGTTTTCTTGTTTTCTCTTTCTTTTCTGTACACTTGTACTTACCACTCCGCTCCTTCGTGAGCCACTGTTGGTACCAACGGCAGCTTGAGCCAACGTGTCCAGTGGTACGGCTCAAAGCTAGTGGTATTTTTGTGTTTCAGGTCTCTTATAGATGCCCCTTCTCTAACATCTTCTCTCCGACGTACTGTTGCGTTTCAAGGTTACTCATATGTTTAATCAAATGAAGAACCGGAAGTTTCTTTGTGGATAATTTCACACGGTTGTTAATGGGTTGCTTATTTTGGCGGAAACAGTGAGTAAAAGTAGGTTACGTTTAAGTTGACTACGCCATGAGAAGTAACTCTGGACGAATACAAAAATACCTCATTTTAGCCTTTTTGTAAATAAGTGCCAGTATACGACGGGCTGCCAAACAATTTCAGAGCTCAGGACGTTCTGCTTTGTCCATTTATAACCAACGCTAAAGAGGGACATCTAATGTTATCTACGCTGGGTTGTTACTAGACTTACTCAACTTGTCTTCTCGGCTTTCCAAATGGAATGTCTACATTATTGCATGTAGTACTCGACCACTAACGTCAGAACAGCTACAATCAAACGAAAACGTTTAATATGAGGTAACACAGAGCTGTTTATGTGTTTAATGGCCAACACGATGGTGACCTTAGTGTAACCATATCTGCATGTGAAAATTAGGTTGAGAAATTTTCGGAAGCAGTCATGACTCTATATATTGAGAAAGTTGAGTCGTCTTTTGTTACCTCTCCCGTCCACTTTTCTGTTATTGCCTTTTTAATTCCCGATATTGGCCCCACGGCGTGATACCGGTTGGTGGCATCCGTTCCGGATAAGTTGGTTACATTGGCCAAAGCCGAAGGGCGCACGCGCATAACATTCATCTGACATGAACCACCTGTAGTTTTACTCAAAAATCACGCACCCAGAGTAAACTCAAGGGAAGGAGTGATGCCGCTGACTTTTCGAAACACCAGTCTGATGATACCAACATGCGTCGAAGATCTTGCCGGGATTGGACTCGACGTTCCCACTTGAGATTACTTCAAAGATAGTACAAAAGATAGAATTTTCCCTGTCCGAATTGTCGAACGATGGGGAGTTTTATTTTCATCCACCGTGAGCGTGTCTAGCATTGTTTAATGCGGATGAGGATTCACGTTTTATGGACATCGTAACAGGATTGTGGACTTTAGCCGCGAGAATCGTCTTGGTCTGGATGACCCAGCGAAGGTGATACGGGTCATTTTTCAGCCTGATGATACGTACTTTGGCAAGAAGATCCATGACAAACAAGCGTTGATGCGTTGTGGACGTATTTCAAACGACGGCTGCGGTCATTAGTCGTTCTGGACTGTGTGCAAACGTTAGTTCATATGTCAAAACGTTGGATGGATATTCGCTACTATTTGTCAAATGAAACGCGCAGCGGAGCATTGCTTCTCACTTCAGAACAACATTTCATTCTTCGTGGAACAAGTGTGTTAGACTGGCTAGCTTGTATTACTAATAAGTAGTTTGGCAGATTTATGATTTTAGATGAGACCCAATTGTGAAAAGTCAGGGCTTCGGCTGGATTCGAACCAGCGACAGAAACACCATGCCTCAACGCGGCAAGCGCTCTACCAGCTGAGCTACGAAGCCACGCCAGGAAGCTCGGAAATTTCACATTTGGACTCGGTTACCCACCCGTCCCACTGTCTCATATGGAATCCACCAAATGATCCAGGGGATCGACTGCCCTGGCAGGATTTCTCGAACAGTTCACGCTGGAATCCACCAACGCCACTGTTGAGCATAATTTGTATTTTCTGATTAGATCCGATTGAGAATCTTTGTCGCGTTTTCGCTCTACAAGTATTCATTGATATTTGCTATCTCATTAGTGCAGTTTAAGGATGTTTGGCTATGAAACATCAGGGCGATGTATTGTTACTCTGATATTGAACAAAAAAATACGTTCCACTTTATTTGATGATACGTCATCTTATATTTTGGTCGCGGTTCCTTTCACGACTTTGTACGTTAGCTCGCTAAGAGCAGGTGTGTAATGTATAACTCGACAGTCATGACGTGTACCTATCTCAACTATTCCTAAAACATTGGGCTGCCTTGTGGTTTTTCCGCCGAGGTTATTTACATGTACTAGGAGGAACCTTATTTAACTTAGTCTAATGTTTGATGTGTTTTTACATATTTAGTTGCGTAATAGTAAACCACACTCAGTATGGATCGGTGACATGTTACTGTAAGTGATGGTGATGATGGTTGATACCGGTCAAGTCCGTTGACCTTTTCAAACTTATCTGAATGTCATTCGCTATTCAAAAAAGTGCATCGCAGTGTCAGACGGTTTGACGTCAGCGCTAAACTTTGCCCTCAAATCCACTAGTACACTGTGATTTATTTCACTGTTACTCATCAGTGTGTCGTCGATACTTATCAGTTCAAATCAGGACTATGCTTTGTACACCCTGAACTTTGATTGTGATTGGGCTTACCGTTAGTCGCTCAGTTACATGATAGCGTAAGGATTTTGTTCAATTGCTACGTGCGAAAATGATTCTCATTATGCCATTTCTGTGTGCCAATTTTTCCAGCACCCTCTTCCTGTTACTCTTCTGGCTAGTGTCGGCTTCACTAGTTGCCTTGTGTTTGTTCTCCACTCCACAACGGCTTAGTCCCGGACGGAATGTGGTGAGTTTTATGCATCGTTTTATTTGTGTGAAACGATTTCCACAATTGTTTGCGAGCTTTTCAGTTCCTCCAAATGCTATTTAGATTTTCAAGGAGATCCTCATGCTTCTCGTTATCTGTGCCCATCTATAGGAGTGAGGTCACAGCTCACACATTGCGATTCTTCTATCTGATTGTTTGTTTTCGCATGTATTTCGGAGAAATTTGTCAGCCAGATTTGAGTGAAAAGTCACGTCTGATGGCCAGTTTCGTTTTTTAGTCAGAAGGCGAGGTTATTGACATAACAGATGACACGTGCTAATTCTATTGTTGTAAGTGCTTAAGGTTTCATATTTGTCGTTCATACTATTGTCTATCGCTCTTGCTACTTGTATACCGGTTAGTTGACCTTTTGAGTGACGATGCTTGCCGCGGCGTAGAAAATGCGTAGCCCGACATTAAGACGCCACAGTTCTGACCAGTTCGAAAGCATCAAGCTGGAATGCATACAAACTGCTACCGTCCTCCTTGTCGTGCAGGATAATCAGACAAACGGACGAATTCTAATGAACATGAATCATCACCGTGTTCTCCATCCGTTCATTGCCAGATAACGCATCCTCTCAGCTGACCAGTATACTCCTTTCTTCTTTATGCCATTTCCCTAAGTGTTCACGACATCGTTTACATATCCCACAAATTTGACCTAGCACTGTAATTGTCCTGTAGTTAACGTATGTTTCTGAACACCATATTGAGATTGTTGATCTTATCAGGTTGTTGACCTGTACCTGTCGGAGAGTGCGGATGAGGATGTTTTAAATGTGCGTCATACACAAGCTCATCAAGTAAACTGGTTGGCGAACGCTGTCTACTAGAGACACGTTTAAAGTCATTTGGTTTATATCGGTTGGACTTCTGCTACCGACGATGTATTGTCCTTTGAAATAATAGATACTGTATTTAAGCGATCATCTTGAAGATCCAGTAAGTTAACGGTCAACTCATCTTGATAACTGACCAGTAGTTAACTTATCATGTGATCATCTTGAACTAATTTTGGATGCTCGTCCTACGTTTCTGCCACTCTGGAGTTTTCTTCAGTACAGTCGTTTTACGTGTATTTCGATCTCATTGAATCAACGATTATCGTCTATCGTTGGACATCTAGGATACCTTTCTAAAACCCTAGTACGCAAAGGATTTAAATGTTTGTACCTGAATTTTACCGGCTAGTTCATACCATACACCACGCGAACCAGCTTTTTCAGTCGACGTACCGCCAAATCGTCGTAGTCACCTCTTCTGTATGTTCAAGAATTATTGTTTGATGTGATGCCTACTTACCGCTTTTGTGTCATGCTTCGGCGAATCACCAAAGAGAATGGAAATTCGTTATCGTAGATTGAGATTTGTGTGTAATATGCATTGTCCGTGATAGATCGTGGTAATCAGAGGGCCTACAGTAAACAGTTCCCGAATTCATAGGTGAAAATATATAATCCGTCAGTGTCTCGTATTGACTCCTCAGTGTTAAGAAGCAGTAACCAGAAGTATGCATGTATGCCTAGGGAGTTGGGGTGGATGAAATATGAACTAAATGGGTAGAGAACGAGAGCGTTGGGCTGCTTACGTCCAGAGAAGTCTCAAGCATACCGACGATTGTTTCTGTACACGTAATTTTGATCGCTCTAACAAACGTGAAACGCAAGTTAAAGCTGCGTGACTTTTTCCGGAACGTCCAATTTAAATTGCTCCCGGGGTTAATAAACCAGGTTGTGCGGTTACACTTGTCACTCAATTTAACAAATGTTCATTCATCCTAAGATTAATATATCCACCGGTTCTGACGGTGTATCTTTCTCTTGGAGTCATATTTTGACTGATGAGCTGATGTCGATAGGTTGTTCTCCTTTAAACGGGAGTATCGGCAAATTACGTGATTAAGCATTGATCACTATTACGTTTTCACTTTAAGCTCGCCTAATCAATCGACGTCAATGACGTACTGTGATCCGAAGCAGAACATTCCCACGCTTGAGTCGTAGCCCAATATGTACTGTCTTTTCGTTTTCCACGGTGACATTGTTTGTTACTGATCTTGTGGATATCCTATTAACTTCTCTTCACTCCATCCCACCAATTTTACGTGTGTCCCACTTTGTTGTTTTTTGACACTAAGAGGTCGATACGATTAACATTCACCAGTCCCTGTTTGTTCGTTACTACACTCGTTTCATTCATGAATGGGATGAACTTTCAGGCTGCGAATAGCTTTCGTTTGTGTTTCTTAAACAATGTCCCTACGCTGTTCAACTGTTTCGTTTATCAATCCATCATGTACGCCCTCCCAATCGCACCAGACAGAACCGGCTTCGTTCCCGGATTTCTACACATCCATGTTCAATCTGTTGGTTTTGATCACAACGGCTAATCATCCGGACGGTAAGCGGTTCTTTTTTGTTCGTGTTTATGTGTTTGTTCGTTCTTTTTAGTCCTCTCCATTTTTTGTCACCTGATTCGCTTTTATCTTCCTAAGGTACTGAACACATTCACCTTTGATTAGTACGGTTATATCTTTCTAGTTGCTGGTATCTGACAGTTGTCTGGAATGAATTGAAATTTGACATCTAGAGATGGACTGATCGAACTTTATCGTCTCCACAGCTTTTTTGTCATTATGATATTGGACATCTTTAAGTTTTTCCAATCAGCCTATAGTTCTAACGAAGACAATTTATACTTTTCATTGCTGTATATTTAGCCGCCGAATCATCAGCGTCGATAACAATCTCTGTTCTCCTACTCCTGTCTCCCATTGTATGTTCGATATATGGCTAATATACATTTTTTTTGCCGTATATGTTTTGGTTGTGATGCAACCTGCCCGTTCTACTGTCATATGGTTGCGCTGCTCTATTGCAGTACATTGGGACTTCAGTAATAGCGTCACTGCATTGTTTCGGTTAAATAAATGCGTAGGATTATATGGCACCATTAGAGAGGTTTACAATATCCGACCTGACAATACTTCCTGAAACAGTGCAGTGACCGCGCCTTACAGGTGACAGTTCCCATAAATTTTCCCGTCTATTGTTAATCGTTCTTTGCCGAATTTTAAAATCGTACTCATGAATGTTCATCGTTCTCTCAGGGACAGCACGAAAGATGAGGCGGTTTTCACCTATGTTGAAGATATCCCACGTAGACTGTGCACACAAACTCTGGTAGTTATAATGTTATTCTGCTGCACTTACAGTGTTGATTTCTGCACCGCCCTGTAACACTTTCGCTTGCAATATTAAATCAGAGACAGGGATATTTGTAGGTCGTGCGCATTCAATCCTCTGTTGAATAGATTTGTCAATAGTACGGTTTACAGACGTCTTTCAGGGAAGCTTCCATTCTCCAGCTCAGTATAGAGAATGTTCCGTCTATCGCCAATCAACCTGCAAATCTGTTTTTCTTTACCAACTTCGTGCTCTCTCGGACGTTGGCATTAGCCCAACCCGTCATCACTACTCTTTCACTAAGTCGCTTTCGCAACAAACGTCAATTTCTTATATTCTATGTGATCACGTATACTGAAAGTTAGTTGGACAAGCACCATTGAATTACTGCATCGTTTACCACGTGAATCAACCCATCGGTTCTTACTCAGCCAATCGCGTTCATAGTATGAATACACAGGCAAGTTGATCGTACATGTTACAGTAGTGCTCGATAGTTGTAACATTTACGGTCTCTCAGCCGTGATGTACATGAAGGGCGTTGGTTCAAAGAAAAATTCCCTGTTTCGTACGTTTGTGTACTTAATTTTCGTTAAGTTCCTCATAACAAATCATCTCTGTTTAGTGTGTTCGTGTGTTATACAATCATCTGTCTTGTAGCCCTGTCAGTGAGGTACAGTTGAATGCAGTTTACTGTTATGTATACCGTGACAATGGTTCTTATGGTGAGAGCCTGACATATCTTAATACACCCCAGATTGATGAATCGCAAATGACATTTATAGTGAGATAGCGCTATTACCGGAGTTTAAGTGTTAGTACGCAGTGAGATGCACGGGACTGTTCCCATGCAGTATAACATCTCTGCTTCTTGTTATGACATTTGTATTGGTCTTTTTATATCACCAATGTTTTGTGGTTTGCCGGTTTCTTTGTTCGGCTTCAGTCATCCTGCAAGAGTACATTGAAAATCGCGCTGTTGCCATTTTCTCCATGGTCTTTCTTGGCGTGGGCCTCTACGTGTTCATGAATATTCTCACGGCTATCGTATACAGCGAATTTCGTGGCTATCTTGCGGTAAGGCTTCCGACTATACGATCTTATTGAGTATGCTAAATTGATTGTTCTATTGTTTCAACATCATTTTGTTCTCATCGTACGAGCGAATCTTGCTTACTCCACAATCGTTCCTCATCAGAGAGGAAGCTTAGGTGATTTGACACTTTGATGGTTCAATTTCGTTTTACTGACCAAACAGAACGTGTGTGGATTAAGCGTAAAGGACAATTACTCCAAACTTGGTGGAATCAACGAACACCATATGTTCTCTCTCTCTACCCACTTATCTGAAACAGGATGAAAGCATGCTGTACGCTATTGATTTTTTGTTGTTGCTTCGCTCTCATTATTCGATGACGTAAAATGATAAGCCAACTCGATGCTGGTTGTATATATCAGTAACCGGTGGATGGATCAACCAAACTGCTCTATTTTTTCACATTCTACTGTGGTAGTCATCCTCATTCTCATCATGACAACCATAAACCTGACCAGGAAGTACTGTGGCTCGAGTTGCCGCTCACCTAAACATTGACGTGGAATATCCCAGAAGAAGAAATTTTACGGAAAAGGTTATAAAATAATAATCACTAACCCTACTGATGAGTAGTAGGGGATTTTTTTTCCATATAGATTGAACATCACCCACAATTGATCGCAGCTGTCGCATTCCCATAGACTTTCCAGTCGGCCCCTTTCGAAAAGAAGCACTAGACTCGAGTTTCGCTCTCATTAGAGCTCGTCAGTAGTGCATATCCTTGCCACTGCCGGGACTAGAACTCCGGCCATGCTTTTCATGAGGCAACCGTGTTTACCACTGCGCCATTGACCTCACATTAGGCACGACCGAATTATCATATGTGAACGCTCAACCACTTTCGCTTGTGAGTAATGATCAGGTTGCCCGATCGCCTCGAGAGGAGACACAGTTACTGTCTGTTAACTCCAATCGATGACCCCTCGACTAGGACTTCTCTCCAAGTTGAAATCACAGAAATCATTGACTTGTTGAGCGGTATTTTGATTACTGATGAGTAGTAGGGGATTTGGTTTTCATTAAATTGAACATCACCCACAATTGATCGCAGCTGTCGCATTCCCATAGACTTTCCAGTCGGCTCCTTTCGAAATAACAATAGCAATAATTGTAAAAAGACTGTGCGGAAGACCTAGAAATGGTATGGATGCAGGTACGCCATTGACTATGACACACCGCCATCTCGGATAGCGTCTCTAACCAGCGGTTTAAGTGATCACAAGGACTCAGCTAGGCAGGCATGGTAGTTAGTTCCATGACAACCTCAGCGTCTTCTGTGCACACAAAATTGGTCGATACTATAGTTGACACGACTACACTTATCGCTAACGATTTTGAGTTACAATTATCTGACAATATCTTAAGTGATTTGAGCAGATCCTTCTGCGCAGGTATGCTTTACAGCGACAGTTTCTCTGTGAATGGTTCGTTGTTTGTTAGTACCGATATTGAACACTTAAGAATATGTTCAGCCATGGATTGACGATCTGTTCTGTGTGTGCACATCTCATTGCAACTGTCACTACACTGACGTACTGTGTCAGAGACAAGGTCGGTTTCACTGATATACTTTGGATGAATTAAACTCTGCTTGATCCGCTCAGTAATTGTTGCTATACCCATTCCATATGGAGGTTGCTTCACGCTGACATCCGATAAGAATAAGTCAGGTTGATAGTATTGCGAGTGTATCTCCTCAAGCTGCATTGCACCACTAAAACAAAAGAGACGTATCCACGGCCTAACTCAAAAGGCCAAAACTCGCTTCCAAGACAGTCAATAAAAATGGGTTTTGTAAAACTTCTGTAAGGTTCAATTAACTCGATTGGCTTGACTGTAAAAACCTGGTGACTGATGGGATACCTAAGACACCGAATGTGACATTGAGGTATCTCGTTATCTGTCATTCCGGTTAATCACCACCACCAATAATCTCTACAATATCTTTGCAAATACTTATTTGTTACCTACTTTCTGGTCTTATCTGTACTGGTAAAACTGAACTGTTTGTTCTGTTATTACTGTTGGAGAAGCTTCGTATGCCGCACAACATGTGGTTTATGTGAATGACAGCGTCATCTAAAGTAGCCAGTCTCCAGTTGACTGAAACTTGCAGATTGCAATTGTTTCGCAGCTGAAACTTGCTGCTTAGAACATTGACGTCTATTTGCTGATTGCCCGATTTAAACACAAAACAGAAGTGTTACCTGGATGTGAAAATTACCGGGACAAACGTTTATTGGTCTGGGCATGCATGTCGTAAACCAATTGTAGTGCCTATCGTTTCTATTATTTTGTGCAGCTTTGATTTCAAAAAGGGCAACAGTAGCATGTAAAATGTCTTTCGCAGTGACATTTCATTCGCATCTCATCTGTTACTTTTGTGAAATTAACGTACACATTATATAGTGGGGGAGCAAGCAGCTAGACGTAAATCGATCTAATCATGTCTGAGACTGTCAGTCCGATGACCAAAGCGGAAGCATCAAGATGCAACTGAAGCGTACTCATTAAGAAATTGAAGATACGAATTTGTTGTAGGTCGAAAGTGGGGTAATAGAAGTTTCAAAGAGAGAGGGTTGGTTAAAATCCATACAGATTGAATGGAAGTGGTGAGCTATGGTTGGAAAATCTCTACAGATCAAACATCCTTTTAGGATGTACATTGATTTACACTGATTAAAGGATGGGATCGGAAATGAAATTAGAGGTGGGTCCAATAGTGTGTTGGATTGTATGAAGAAACATCGGTTTCCTTTAAAAAGAAATTGGGTTTGGAAAAAAAAACAACGTGAAAGTAAAATGGATTCAAACAGTATCAGTTGCATTCTTACCAAACATAGTGACAGGCTTAGTCACCAACTGTTTCTGGGCGCACAGGTTGGGGTTCAACCGATGTATTGAGACAGCTAGCTCCGCAATATTGAGAGCCTGCTTTGGTTTGGGTCTAAAGAACTAGGAGGCATCTCGGCACACGCATTAACGAACACGTACCGAAATGACCTTTGAATCCGGGAGTCGATTGTGGCCGTCAGCGCCATTACAAAACACCTTCTTCTGACCGGGCACTGCCAGCTGCGAGCACTCGTTTCACGGCAACTAAATCGTTCAGTTTAGTCACTGAAACATCTTGAACTCCTTCGGCCGCATATCAAATCCACACTCCTGATGTCCTATTATTATTATTATTATTATTATTATTATTATTATTATTATTATTATTATTATTATTATCGCTGGTTGGTATGAATGCTTGGCTGTCATGCAACTATTCTATTCGCCTTAGTTTAGTGATAAACGAGATAAAGGAGATGGAATTTGATTAACAGTACTCCTGTTTCTAACCACAAATAATCGATATCGAGTCGTGTACACCTTGTAAACAAGCAAACAACCGACTTTCAATAAGATATCAAAAAGCCAGCTTCCCCGTGATTTTCCAGTATCCCGGTCCACTAATTGTTCTTATTACGGACGCGACTCGGCCACACTGGGGCAACATTTACGCTGCGCTGCACCCGCTTGGCCTCTGTCAACCTTAACGTCTTCAGTCATAGCCAGGGTAGGCTGTAGAACTTCTTGTCCGGATGACAACGACGACACATGACTTCGAACTTACCAATAACTTCATTATCTCTTTCTATACAAGGTTGACCATCTCGTATTCTAAGCTTGTGAGATATGAGTGACAAATAATGTACATCTGCCAACCATCTAACTATACGTACTTTTATGGTTTGTTTGAATGAACTTTTAACATGCACGTTCAGTATGGGAAGAGTAAGTTGGAATGTTTTTTTTGAAATGACTGAATTGTCTACTACTGGAACATTTTTCGTGTAGACTATCATTTCGTGTGAACTTTTCCATTTAATTTGATTCAGTCGTCCGTACAATCTCGATTAACACGTAGACGTGTGGCTACTCGTGCGGCCTTTGAGGTGCTCAGGTTTGCCGTCAAGTAAGTTTTCCTATTAACCGTTACTTTTGTCAACTTCCTAGCGGTTCCTATTAAAGTGTCATGTTTTGCGGAACCCTATCGGTTACTTGACGCTTATTGTGTACTGTTGGGCCTCTGCTAATATGCAAACTGAATAGACCTCGAGGTAACATCGGCTGCATTTTCCCGGCTTAATAAATGCTTTTTTTATGTATACCACTCATTTCTTCAGTTGTTATCAATCGCAAACGGTGTGCAGTGTTTATAGGTTGGACTCTCAGGTGCTCCTGATAGTCCACTTTATCGTGAATAGGTCAACGGGTTCCGTCATGTCCTTGACACATCTAAGTATTCTTGGGACTTTTCTCTCTCATGGAACTCGGCTGTGCTGTTTTTTTGTCTTCCTTCTATTTTTTCTTCGGTATACTTTTTTCTTCGGTATACTCCGCACCGTCGCTGACAGTTTTCAAGACCAACGGCAGCCCAGGCCGTTGTACCCACGAATACGGCTCAAATTTGAAAATGATTGGTTTCTTGATTGATTGGGACGTTGTCGGCCTCTTTCCTAGCTGTATTTTCATCTCGTTCTTTTAAACCTCACCTGTTTGATTTTGTTTCTGTCTGGTTCACATGGGAGCCGATCTACAGCTAATAATTGCATCCATTGTTATCCGTCTGGTCACCAACTTTCCCTCGTACTCTGCTTGAGTACCACCTAGTCATTATGAGTTTGTTGTGATTTTAGCTTGATCATTGTTAGCAGCTTAATAAATGTTGGGAGCGTATGGTCATTGCTTGCGCAAATTCCTTGTATGCACGATGAATGTGGTTCTTCTGCTAATCGTTCGTTTTTGTCAATTGTGATATATCTTACTATCCTCTTTGTTTTCCTATTACTCTTCCCGATTGAATCAACAACATGCATTGGTGTAAACAGGGAATCAGATGTGGTCACGAGTGATCAGGTGATAAAACTTATCGACAATGTCCGTATTAGTCGGTGGAAAAAAGAGGCTCTTCGTGTGGTGAGTCTTTGACAATGTGCTAGTGCAGTTTTGTACCGATTTCCACCTCGTGTGGTCCACTGACCGTTGATACTTTCGGTGGATCACTCTTGGCAAGCCTCTGTTTTTTTTCGTCATACGTATGTGACAATGATAAACTCGTTCAACTACGCCCCTTTCCGTTACGGTTTAGCGTTTTAGCTTATGTTTGTAGTTATGTTTCAAAATGTTAGGTCTTACATAGCTTGATGCGTTTATCAGCAGATGAACAACAACACTGCTCTCTTAATTTTGGTTATTATCCCTTAGGCTGGCGAAAAACCTCTTTAATGTTGTCCGCTAGTGTAATTTCCACTGGAAGGGCCGAGCCTAGTGATTCTGCCTTGTCAACTGGTGTCTTCAGCCTATTAGAATGTGATTTCGTTGCAGATGCATGACGCACATGCAGTCACCGCCCACACAGTGAGTTACTCACGTAGTTCCATTCATATTCATGTACCAACTATCCATCCTTTCCTGTAGGTCAATCAGCGTGTGGAATTGAAACCATGTGAGGCACTTTGGCTACAATCATCCACTTTCTTGACCACAGCACCGTTGTGCAGTCAACAACTTCTTCGAAGAAGTCTTGCCACTATGACGGTAATACAGCCAGATTCTCGGGCGCAAAAGAGATAGATACCCTGTTGCGGGGTTATCGGTACATCCGTACAGGTTGAAATTCTCTCACACCCTAAGTTAGTCACGGATTCAGGAGGCATCTCGGCATCAACGCCTATAACGAACACGTACGCGGAAATGACCTTTGAATCCCCGGGAGTTCCGATTGTGCCGTCAAGCGCCATTACAAAACACCTTCTTCTGACCGGGCACTGCCAGCTGCGAGCACTCGTTCACGGCAACTAAATCGTTCAGTTTAGTCACTGAAACATCTTGAACTCCTTCGGCCGCATATCAAATCCACACTCGCTGCATGTCTCTATTATTATTATTATTATTATTATTATTATTATTATTATTATTATTATTATTATTATTATCGCTGGTTGGTATGAATGCTTGGCTGTCATGCAACTATTCTATTCGCCTTAGTTTAGTGATAAACGAGATAAAGGAGATGGAATTTGATTAACAGTACTCCTGTTTCTAACCACAAATAATCGATATCGAGTCGTGTACACCTTGTAAACAAGCAAACAACCAACTTTCAATAAGATATCAAAAAGCCAGCTTCCCCGTGATTTTCCAGTATCCCGGTCCACTAATTGTTCTTATTACGGACGCGACTCGGCCACACTGGGGCAACATTTACGCTGCGCTGCACCCGCTTGGCCTCTGTCCACCCTTAACGTCTTCAGTCATAGCCAGGGTAGGCTGTAGAACTTCTTGTCCGGATGACAACGAAGACACATGACTTCGAACTTACCAATAACTTCATTATCTCTTTCTATACAAGGTTGACCATCTCGTATTCTAAGCTTGTGAGATATGAGTGACAAATAATGTACATCTGCCAACCATCTAACTATACGTACTTTTATGGTTTGTTTGAATGAACTTTTAACATGCACGTTCAGTATGGGAAGAGTAAGTTGGAATGTTCTTTTGAAATGACTGAATTGTCTACTACTGGAACATTTTTCGTGTAGACTATCATTTCGTGTGAACTTTTCCATTTAATTTGATTCAGTCATCCGTACAATCTCGATTAACACGTAGACGTGTGGCTACTCGTGCGGCCTTTGAGGTGCTCAGGTTTGCCGTCAAGTAAGTTTTCCTATTAACCGTTACTTTTGTCAACTTCCTAGCGGTTCCTATTAAAGTGTCATGTTTTGCGGAACCCTATCGGTTACTTGACGCTTATTGTGTACTGTTGGGCCTCTGCTAATATGCAAACTGAATAGACCTCGAGGTAACATCGGCTGCATTTTCCCGGCTTAATAAATGCTTTTTTTATGTATACCACTCATTTCTTCAGTTGTTATCAATCGCAAACGGTGTGCAGTGTTTATAGGTTGGACTCTCAGGTGCTCCTGATAGTCCACTTTATCGTGAATAGGTCAACGGGTTCCGTCATGTCCTTGACACATCTAAGTATTCTTGGGACTTTTCTCTCTCATGGAACTCGGCTGTGCTGTTTTTTTGTCTTCCTTCTATTTTTTCTTCGGTATACTTTTTTCTTCGGTATACTCCGCACCGTCGCTGACAGTTTTCAAGACCAACGGCAGCCCAGGCCGTTGTACCCACGAATACGGCTCAAATTTGAAAATGATTGGTTTCTTGATTGATTGGGACGTTGTCGGCCTCTTTCCTAGCTGTATTTTCATCTCGTTCTTTTAAACCTCACCTGTTTGATTTTGTTTCTGTCTGGTTCACATGGGAGCCGATCTACAGCTAATAATTGCATCCATTGTTATCCGTCTGGTCACCACGCTGACATCCGATAAGAATAAGTCAGGTTGATAGTATTGCGAGTATATCTCCTCAAGCTGCATTGCACCACTAAAACAAAAGAGACGTATCCACGGCCTAACTCAAAAGGCCAAAACTCGCTTCCAAGACAGTCAATAAAAATGGGTTTTGTAAAACTTCTGTAGGGTTCAATTAACTCGATTGGCTTGACTGTAAAAACCTGGTGACTGATGGGATACCTAAGACACCGAATGTGACATTGAGGTATCTCGTTATCTGTCATTCCGGTCAATCACCACCACCAATAATCTCTACAATATCTTTGCAAATACTTATTTTGTTACCTACTTTCGGGTCTTATCTGTACTGGTAAAACTGAACTGTTTGTTCTGTTATTACTGTTGGAGAAGCTTCGTATGCCGCACAACATGTGGTTTATGTGAATGACAGCGTCATCTAAAGTAGCCAGTCTCCAGTTGACTGAAACTTGCAGATTGCAATTGTTTCGCAGCTGAAACTTGCTGCTTAGAACATTGACGTCTATTTGCTGATTGCCCGATTTAAACACAAAACAAATGTACCTGGATGCTGAAATAACCGGGACAAACGTTTATTGGTCTGGGCATGCATGTCGTAACCAATTGTAGTGCCTATCGTTTCTATTATTTTGTGCAGCTTTGATTTCAAAAAGGGCCAACAGTAGCATGTAAGATGTCTTGCGCAGTGACATTTCGTTCGCATCTCATCGGTTACTTTTGCGAAATTAACATACACATTATATAGTGGGGGAGCAAGCAGCTAGGCGAAATCGATCTAATCATGTCTGAGACTGTCAGTCCGGTGACCAAAGCGGAAGCATCAAGATGCAACTGAAGCGTACTCATTAAGAACATGAAATAGAATTGCTGTGGGTCAAAAGGGGTAATAGAAGTTCAAAGAGAGAGAGTTGGTTAAAAATCCATACAGATTGAATGGAAGTGGTGAGATATGGTTGGAAAATCTATACAGATTAAACAGGATGTACATTGATTTACACTGATTAAAAAGATGGATGGATGGATAGAGGTGGTCCAATAGTTGTTGGATTGTATGAAGAATACATCGGTCTAAAAAATTGGGTTTGGAAAAAATACGAAAGTAAAATGGAATCAAACAGTACCAGTTGCATTCTTACCAACATAGTGACAGGCTAGTCACCAACTGTTTCTGGGCGCACAGGGTGGGATTCAACCGATGTATTGAGACAGCTTCCGCAATATTGAGAGCCTGCTTTTGTTTGGGTCTAAAGAACACTCTAACTGGCTTGAGCTACAGAGATTCATTGCACGAAAATTTACTCTCTAAGATTATCCGTCCAGAATAGTTAGGATGTTTCACGATGGCTCACCAAAACAGTCATGAACGTGAATTCGATCCATCTTACAACGATAACTGTACCTCTTTCATAGCAACTTCATAACGATAGCGTTGTTCATTTTCTGTTCAACTGTGTACAATGCCTGGTGTATGTAGTCTGGTCAGGCGGAGTGGTGGCAAAAATGGCGAGCACCTGAGAAAGCTGATTAGTTGAAGGAGTAATGTTATTCAGGCAAGGTTCACCTAGGCAAGACCGAGAACAGTGATCTTTTCAGATCCGGATGGGACCGCCAGTGCCAAAAGGGTCCGGACTCTGTTCTGTCGATCCGTGTACACGACACGTCTGATCCACCCAGCCAAGATACTGGACCTCATCCTAGTCATTTCTTTACCCAAGAGTGTATATCGTTCCATCTAATTCCGGTATTTTTTTGGTGCACGTATTTACAAATCACAGACGTGGTTTATTGTCTAAATTACTTGTACACACGTCTACAAGTATGTACAAGTTCTTTTCTACCTGAACTGCATTCCTTTTGTTTCCTATATCTCATTCTTACTGAAAGGCATTCAGTTCCTGCGTTTTGATAATGTGTATTTCATT
>LOND01029364.1:9246-25775 GCA_014220965.1 Paragonimus kellicotti
TCGCCCTACTGAAGCAAGCTTCACAGTGAGTGCCTTCATACCCCGAACCCAAGTCATGCGCTGACCACCGGGCTGCCGCTTCCAGCCTAACCCACCACTCGCAAACAAGGCACGATGTGGCAGGCGGTGAGTTGGCATTCGTAAGATGTGACCAAGCTAAGCCTGTGAGACGAGATCAAAATGCTCAAGGGTCGACAGAGTTTATCCGTTCCGAAGACACGTCGGCGAACTTCGTCACTGCTGACACGGTGTTCCCACCACATGCAGCTAATGTTTTGGAAACACCGATGGTCAAAAGCGGACACACTATGAACATTCCAAGCGCGAATGGACCAGGTATCGGAGTCGTACAATAGGACTGACCTTACAGTGGCATTGTACACTCGGCCTTTCACAGATAGAGAGATCATGTCGATGAGTAAGTTGGCGGACGCCGTCCGAGCCACTACTATGCGATTTGTGGTTTCATCATACAATCCACCAGCGCGAATACAGCTTCCAAGGTACATGAACCTCCCAACTACTTCCAACGGCTCACCAATAAGGGTGGGAAAAGGCTGAGAGCCCTGTTAATCTTACAACAGACCTTGCACTTAGCACGTGCAGAAACCATACCAAACTGACGAACAGGAGCATCTAATATGTCTAAGATGTTCTGGGCGCCTTGTGACCACGCGCGGGTTAGAGCGATGTCGTCTATATACTCTGCGTCTCGAAGTCGAATGGCTGCGTGCAGTTTCACACCATTCATAGTCTGTCAGGACAGACTCTAGAATCTCGGCTACTGCGAAATTGACTAGGACAAAGGAAGCTGGACAACTTCGCCATAACCCATCTGGCATGCTAAAGCTCGCCGATACACTGTCATAAGCCCTTACCATGCTCGAAGTCTGACAGTAAATTGCTTTGAAGATGTGTACGTACCTCTCAGGCATACCCCTTCCTGACAGACAGTTCCAGAGTACAGCTCTGTTAAGTGAATTAAAGCCCCTCTGACGTGCAAAAAGACAATTGTTGGCCTTCTATATAAATGGTGGAGTTCAAGCATCTGGCAGAGTATGAAGATGTGATCAATGCAGCCACGACCAGGGCAAAACCCAACTTGCTCCTCACGGATATACTGTTCATGCATTTCGCTTAACGTATGATGTATAATGGCTGCGGGCAACTTTGACGTGATAGGAATCAAGCTAATCCCTCGGTGATTTGCACACGAAATGCATGAACCTTTTCGAAAATGAGTATGAAGTTCGACAATCCCCAGTCACTTGGAACAACTTCACCGATTCAGAGTTTCTGGAGCAGAGCCGTCAGCTCTTTCATTAAGGCTGGACCTCCGTCTACGAAAAAGGTAGGAGGGAGTTCGTCTGGGCCGAGTGCCTAGTGACGTTTCAGGAGCTTAGTCTCAAGTAACACTTCTGTTAGCGAGCGTGGAGAAACGTCAACAGACTAGTGAGCACAGACAGAGCCCGACGGCGTAGTCAACGGTGGCTAGTTGAACTGCTGTTGGAAGTGCTTAGCTCAAAGTCCCAAGCGTCATTGCAGGTTATGAATAGGCTCACTATTAGCTTAGTCGATTAACTAGTCCACAACCGACTTCCTACTAATAATTGCTCGGAGGAGATGGAAAATCTCTCAAGAGTTTCCGGTCGTAGCGGCTTGTTCCATGTTGATGACGCGTTGTCCACCAAGCCTCGCGATTCGCTCGCAGTTGCTTCCGAGCCCAGGCGAGTGCCTTGAGGACAAAAATGTACTCATTATTGGACGGAATTTTCCGGCGAGCACCGAGAAGTTGCAGTGATTGTATAGAGATTCGGCGGTTGGCAGCTGAACTGGCAGTTATATCACATAAGGCAGTACCGTAGTTATGCATTGCATGCCGTATATGTGCCCAATGTGCTTCAATGTCGTCTGGTGGGCGCGGACCTACACTAGTGGCAAGAGCACGCTGATAGGTGTGAACTACCTATGGTCCTGCTAGTTCAGAGATGTTGAAGTTGTGATTGATGGCGAAGTGGCCTCCCACCAAACGCAAGCGAACTTGGCACATAACAGTGCATGATCGGAATCCACGCAGTGCTCCAGATTGACTTGCAATCTTGGAAACAGCCACGCCACCGACAACTGATGATCATGTGATCAATCGGTGTTCACCACTGACTCGGCGATGAACATCGCACTGACGCTTAGAACATCGGAAGTTAGTACTTACGAGGAACAGACCGTTATCAGCACAGAGCTGCAAAAAAATCCACCGTTGTCTTTCCGATGAGTACCGTAAGAATGTGGGCCACCAAAATGACGCACGTCAGCGCTCAACCTACCTAGTTGAACGTTCAAGTCTTCAGTCAGTGCTACAATGTCCGTCCATCGCGCGGTGTGCAGAACATTAGTGAATCGGCGATGAAAATCTAGTCCGTGGGAGCATATGCCACAGCAACAAACGGATAGCGTTTGCGATGGGCGTTTCTCTATGCTCTAACTGTACCTTCGAGTCTGACAGCGCAAAGGCGGCTGTTGACGGGAATCCAGTCAAGCAGTGCCTTCTCTGCGTATGCGCTTAGGGCAACTTCCAACACCGGCTTGGCCAGTGACTTGAGCCGCAGGGTCTCCAGACAAGCGCACATTGTACCCGCATGGTGAAGCGGCTGACGAAGATTGAAGTTGTAACACTGAGCTAGAATCTTGAAGTCGTGTTTCAGCACGAAGACAAATATCGGTGATGAGGGCCTTCGGGGTACGTGCGAGAGCTACCTGCTGACCTATGTGCATAGGTATTGGAACGTTAAAGGTGGTAAACTTAAATGGTGTTCTGGGGCGTGTACAGGCTTGTGTCCGTCAGGCAAAGGAACCTTGGTGTTGGACACTGACTTCCATCGAAAGCGGCAAATGAGAGAAGTTTCTAGTGTGTGTGTCCGGAAACGGGATTGGGGAATCAGCAAATAAGGTTTTTCAAGTTGAACATCACCCACAATTGATCGCAGCTGTCGCATTCCCATAGACTTTCCAGTCGGCCCCTTTCGAAAAGAAGCACTAGACTCGAGTTTCGCTCTCATTAGAGGGGCCGACTGGAAAGTCTATGGGAATGCGACAGCTGCGATCAATTGTGGGTGATGTTCAACTTGAAATTAACCAAATCCCCGACTACTCATCAGCAAAATAAGGTTTGGTGCGATAAAATGTGATATAGGAGCAAAGCCGGCAGTTGATACCTCGGCCAAAGAGTTGTGACAGAAAGGTATGATAAAATTCATAAGCAATATACATCCATAGGCTCACGGTTGTGAGGACATGACATTCCTCAGTTGCCCAGGCCGAAGAAGAGGGTTGGCTTGAGGGGCTCCACCCGGAGCCTTTGGTTCAAAAGAAACCTAACCCACAAGGCAGCGGGGCGAAGCACGGAGTTCGCAGTCCATTGGGGGCCGGTGATCCAGTAGTGGTTCGGTTCATAAGCCTTTCGGAAAGAGTTCATCCATTCAGGATGCCCAATGCGTAAGTGCAATTAAATCACGTTTACAATGCTTGGGCTAATTAGCTTCCTGTTTCCTTCCCTGTGTTATAATTCAATGAGCATCTAAACTTGTTTATACTGACAATCTCTGACAGGTGGTATATGACGGTCCTATGGGAAGTAGTTAATTTCTGTTTGATGTCGTCACATCCAATTTCTTTCCTTTAATGGAAAATCTACTCTTCACTGAGTCCCGCAGAGGTGAAAGCAACTACTTCTGATACTAGGCCAAAGAGATTCGCGCTATTTGCGATCTGAAAGCGAAAAACAGGATGTAAATGTCTCGATCTCATAAAAACTGTTAAATCATTATATCGATTGATGATGGTATCAAAGGTGAAAGATTCAAATATATAATGCAAATTATGTCATTGGAGCATTCGTTGGGTTCATTGTAACGCTTGCGTCTTCCTTACCGGATCAATTCTGGATTAAGCTAATCAAGGGCGCACGTGAAGCCCAGGGGTGAATTTTTGAAAGAATTGCTACCAATGACAATGGCAATCTTTCTACTATCCACTTCGATGGGAAACAAGGCTTTCTTTGATCATCAACATCACCATTTAAGGCTCTGAGCCGTACCCGTGGGTACTATGGTTAAGGCTGTTGTTGGTCGTCAAAACTGACCACAAAGATGTGGGGTAAGAAATAAATAAAACTGGATAAGGAAAAACGAAGGGGAAGAAGTAAAACAAAAAAACAATGTGGCTCCAGGAAAGAAAAAAGCGAGCCAGTAACATTGCGGATACAAGTTCTCCATTGACTGTGACAAAACGTCACATCAGACAGTGTTCCCAACTAGCGATGTGGATAGTCGTGAACTTCTCAACCAAATAGAAGGTAACTGCTAACCCTACTCAATGGTGAGTGGTTTTATAGCCCATTCCCCATGTGAAACGAAATCGCATTCCATTTGTATGGATCATCTCCCAAGGTTCGTATCACGCGAATCCTTTGCAAGCTCAGAAAACCTGCACTCCGTTTGCGCACCAAGATGTCCTGTCACAAACCTCTGCAGAAATTTTGGGACAATACTATGGCTGTCATCTGCGAAAAGAGTGACGGTGGCTTGTTCCTCTGGTAATTCGGCACAAAGGGCTCCACTTCTTTTGAAATGGAAAGAAGCCGAGTAGTGAGGTTGGCAGACGCACCACTCATGGGTCACGTTTAGAGGATGTCGATTAATATGACAACAATGAAGCAAAGCTACAAAAATTACTCACAGATAGTAGTTTCTAACCAGCGATGATTGCAGCAGTGTTTCGGTGTTAAGTCTGCAGCACAACTGTGTGGAACCCAAATGACCCGACTATCAGGTGACAGTAGAAAGATTAGGTTTTCACAATAAGGTACAGGATGTTCGTTTCACGATGCTCACCTCATCAAATATCGACCTCGACAACTTGGAATCAAGACCCGAAACTGAAGGACATAGGTTGAATTCCCCGTTTTGTAGAACGGCACAGTGGAAGCTAAGATTTTCACACCTCTTTCAGGTGTGGAAAAAGCCACAGAAAATGGGAAAACTTCCCCTACTCTCGAAATGTTGTACAAACCCTGTACTTAGCATACCCTAAACGTCATTCCAGTTTAGATGATGCAACTAAACCGTACAGTAATAAATCAACAGAACACTGCCAATCCTGTTTCCACAAACGATAATGGAAAGCACAATGATCGGAATGAAAATGCAACCGGTTATGCCAATCGTTACCAATATGTGGTCTTGGATTTTTACTGTCAAAAATTTGGCAACTATGTGTACAGAGGAAAGAACAATATCAACCCACCGGTACCATGGATTACACGGATTTCCATAGGCATCCTGACAAGTAAAAACAGCGCCTCTGACAGCATTCATTCCAATCGCTACTAGCAGTCCAATGTGACCAGCAGCGGACCGTATGGGCCAGCATTCCAAGCTGCAAGCACACACCTCCATGGTGGCCACTGCATCAAGCAGAGCAAGAACCAGAGACTGACCGAAATACAATCGATGGAAAAACCCGCGCAAATTCAGAAGCGATTCTGAAGGAAACAACTGTGAAGAAACGTATACCGTCTCGTGTGGTGTTGGAGCGAATTCAGAAGCGGTGTCGTTACTGAGAGCAGCGATATTGGCATCATTTAACTGATAAAAACAGTTAAACAAATGTAAAAATGGTTAACAAATATGTCAAGACAAAATTGCCACTCAAAACTGCATTTGTACCTTACGTTCAAAAAATCCAGCAAAAAGTCGACTTCTAGTTCAGGAAGGGATATGCTTCAGGTAAATGATGCTAGATCTTCATAAAGTTTTACCATAAGGCAATCAGAAGTTAGCTTGAATAAGAAAACTGAGAAAAGAAATCAGTTCAGATGCGCAATTATATTTTGAGTACAGGGAGCACAGACATAACCAAGTTATCTTTACACCGAATAGTCGCACGACCTGCGTCTTTCTAAATCCTATTTAAAAACGTTAACGCTTGACACAATCACGGTTACATTGAATTATAACTAATTCATTATTTGGAAGTTTTCTAAAATTTTCCAACTCCTGGTGTTTTCATCAACTAACATTTGGCCTGGCGAGCGTTTGTTAATAAGGTCCACAATGTCATTCTCCATAATATATAAACGCAAAAAAAATCCAACTCACAACTAAACACACTAAGATAACATTGAAAAGAAGGAAATTCGTTAACATATATACGATATGTTAAAATATCTACACAGCCACTGCTGAGAACGAGTCTGCGCCATGTATGAAAACGTCCCCGGTGGCCGATTTCGGAGATCCGCGAGTAACTAGCGCGAGAGACACGTTGAACTGATGGATGTTAGGTTTTAAATTAACCGTTTTAAGCCTTACCATCAGTTTACCATCACAGTAAAATCAGTGATCACGCAGTTACACAAGTAAGTCAGTGAAACTGAACGAGAACCTCGATAACAACATCGAAATAAGTGTAACTCGATTGTGGGCGCCACCGAGGGAAAAGAAAGAGACAAGTAAATTCGGGAACTTCTGACCACAACGTCTTATATCAACAAATATGTGCTAAACATTAGTGACACAGCAAATAAGCATAATATAAAAAAGCATGAGACCTAACCAAAGTGTGCAATTTACACATTTCAAAGAAAGAGCGTTGTAAGGGAACGGTTTAACCAATCGAGCAACGCACTGGTGACTGTTGTACCACAAAAAAGCTGGCCTCATTTGATAATGCACTTCAAAGACAGCCAAATTCAACTGAGTAAAAAAGAAGCAGGTAACGTGGTTTACTGGTAAGATTATAAATATCGTAACACCAGATTAGTACGGTTGGACGAGTGAGTTAGAAAGCTACGTAAGAGTAAACTGAAAATACAGCCATTCCACACAAGAAAAAACATTCCAAACTGGTATTCCATAAATAGTTAAAACGGCCGGGCGACCAATCACTTTAAGTGCTCAAAAATGTAAATTAATCAAAGATCAAGTGTGACGCAAGATTTTACAGACATTTCAAATACAATAAAATTACACCTTGTAAATAGCATTTCCCGGAATACTTTACGTTGGTTTTACGCACGAGGATTAAAAAAATAGAAAATTACAAGTTGTCAGAATTATAAAAGAGTGAAGTAAAACCAGATTCTAGTCCACAAAATAAACAATTGAACCATCCTCCATTATTTCAAATATCTGTATTTCCTAACAATGAAAGTTATATCAGGAGGAAAATGGATCAGAAGCAGGGATTTCTACAGCTCAGATCAAACAAATCTGCCTAAATGTTTTAGAAATTTTTAATACAAAATTTGAACAGAAAGTCAGCTAACAAGTTGAAACGTACATGCTTGAATAGAAACAGGTGTACATATCCAAGTAATGTAGATAAAACGTTAAGAACTATTCTACATTCGATGGGCGCTTTCGTGGCATGCGGAGTAGACGGATGAGTAGGCAGGGTCAGGTTAAGTTAAGGATTAACAAAAATGTATGAGACAAACCTACAACCGGTTTTGAGGTTATGCCCTCTCATCATTTAGTCGACATTCTTAACGAGTAACGATACGCCATATAACCTGAGCCAAATTTAACATATGGTTTCCTACACATTTTTGATTAACTAAGAAATTAGCCATGGACAAGGACTTGAGTTAACAGGTAGAAAAATAAACCGTTATACAACAACGTCAAGTAGACCCATTTGAAGAGTGAATAGGCTCAAGAAACGGAACTTAGGAGTCACAACGAAAGGGGAAGATGAAAAAAGTGAAACGACTTGCAAAGGAAAACAAACTTTTACAACAAAAGCGCTAATAAGTCTCATTCAGTGGGCCTAGTCTGCGAATTTGCAATGCTCACATACAACAGTTGTTTGTGCAGGCCAGTTGGCTAGTATTCAGTAGACCTTTAAAGTGAACAGCAGGGGTGTGCACTTGTAAAAATCCCCATATTGTGACTACCAGCCAAGTTGACAGAAACGTAGCCGGTGCCAACGAGACAGCACACTTCACATGGTATTGGAGCAAGCATTGCACAGTAAATTATCTGGTGTGACCGCTGGCGGTTGAAATAGGTGTTATGGTGGCCAAGGAGTGACGATAGAATGCGTTGTCCAAATAACATTGGGATGTACTATTTGCTGGATTGGGTGGACGCAACTGTCTACGCTGTTACGTGAGGACGCATCTAGACATGACGCATTCCGTAAGACTGCACATTCCTAATGCATCCACAAAGTTTAGCATGTATTAAACAATATATACATTCCACACGAAACACGCTGATTTTGCTTTCACGAAACTGTGCATCGCTTTGGGTTATCTTAGGGAAATTTTGGTCTGTTGCTTTGTGTTACTCTTGGACTGAGAAGCAACCAGAGCCGTAATTTTTTACTGATGTGTAAAACAAGAAATCAAGTGAATGTATTCCAGAAAGATACGTCCAGAAATGAGATGAGGAATGACAATTTTGCAAACTGTCGTGCTTAATACTTTTTGAGAGCCAACCTGTGGACGATACGGTGCGTACAAATACTCCATGATACAGATTTAATCATAATCCATAGCAACACGCAGGTTGTAGTCGCTGGTGCCTAGTCGCAATGCAATCGTGAAAAAAACATAAACCAACATTACGTTGTCAATACCATACAAACGACAGAAACATCAGCAATGCTGAATAAATTCGTGAGCACTGTTTGCTGACGCTGCGGCCGACTGGCGCAAGGCGAGGTGGACAGATGATGACCTGGCGTAGACAAATGAAATCGTTCACGAAGGGGTTGGTCACTGTAGATCGGGTTCGTCTCCCGGGCTGGGGCCCTCGCGACTCACAACGTCCGTCAACCTCAGTGGCGTGAATGTTGTCGTTGTTTGGCCGAGTTGTCTGTGAAGTGAGTGCACTTAATGACGCGGGGCAGTGAAAGCCGTAAGGAAGCTGTCTTGCTGATGACGCCTTACTTTCACTTACAGCTCGGTTGTTTGTTTGCAAGGTGTAGGCACCTTGATGTTGAATGTTTGAATATAGACGTAGCTATTTTTGGTAGTTAGGTCCCTTTCCCTTCTTTCCTTCTTCTCTCTTCCTATATAGGTTTTTTTCCTTCGTGGTTGTGTGGCAGTTAAGCATCAGTGTGAACCACTGATGTATTGCTGTCTATGATGATGATGGTGATGATGAAACTTGAATGACCAGTTAAACCTTAAATATTCACGAATTACTATGCAACGATTCGATGAGGAGAGAATGAGTTGGAGTATGGACCCAAATACCAAGAGCCAAATGAATACATTTTGAAACATCCGGAGACATGATGAAATAGATCTTTTAAGAGGCATTAATCAGCAACGCCGTCAAGTAAACAAATCTTTTATATGAGTTCAATTTTTCAGAGTTGAGTGGTGTAACCATTTTGCGCTTAACGTTGTTTACAACACACACTGGTGGACAAAAAACTGATTTGCGTCGCTCAGCACCGCACAGATTCGACAATTACACTTTATGTCGTAACTTCGTTCAAACGCATTGCATATTTACAGGTGTATTCCGTTACCTTGAGGTGGTAGTCAGCCTTGTGCACCGCATCGATTTGGAGGGCTATGCTGATCAGGTCTTCGGTCCTACTAGGTAGTCATGTCAGACAGATAAAAAAGAAACAGTTAAAGTAAGGCGACTAAATTTATGAGGTTGTATATTGACCTACCAATTGCGTAGGGAAGCTTAAATACTATCCACAAGCATACAGCATAGCTACTTTTATGGTTAGAGCACCACTATCTTCTGACTAAGGGAGAAAGAGTCTGGCAAAGGTACTCCATAAACAAACAGTTGACCATGACCACTGGCGTACTAAACAACATAATCAAAACATTTTCGGTATAATTCGGATCAGACATCAGTGTCCTATTCAAAGCGCCCTCAGGCTGAACAAGCCTCTCACTCTCAAGTGAGCCACATTCTCGAGTCACTAGCTCCGGGTTATGTTCTCCAAGAAAGCCCTATCTTCTGTTATCTCACAAGCAGGACGTTTGAGTCGAAGACTTGGGGAGGGGTCCGTCGAGTAAACCCACTTCCACGGCAACACATGACTGAGAAGTGTCAGAAGTTATCGTTGCTGTGAGAGACCAGTCCACTTATTTTCACCCTCTTTCTCCTCAGCCTCTAACTTTCACCTCTTCAAGTCAAGATAACTGAAAAACATCAGCGGTTTTAATACCGAGTGCTGTCTCGAGACTGTATCTGGGTGTGTGCTGTGTTTACTAAACGCACCTAAACAACCTTAACGTTGTTGGTCATTTGAATTCGCTCTTGGATAATGCTATGGATCAGTGACTCTTCCTCGGATTCACCCGTGACGATGGAGCCAAATCACGCGGTCAAACTAAAATAAGGACCCCAATGAGTTCTAAAGCAAATTAAAACGTCCCTGAATGGATCCCAGTGAATGGTCGCTTACAAGCAGTCAGACGTAGCACCTTGGTCAATGCCTGTCGACACCGACAAGAGGTCGCTGTTTATTTGTCATATATCCATACGTTTTAACAGAGAGATGCTGTCAACAATGCCTTTTACGGTTTCCCTTTTCACCTTTTCAAATGAATCGAACACCACTATGTTTGTTGGGGATATAAACGCAAAACCTGATCGTCTTTCTCTAGAAGAGGAGTGGTTGGGTGGCAGGTTTGGTGTCCATGTGTGACTCAATGGCAATAGCGGTCGGCTTTTACAATTATGTGTGTACGTCGTGTGTGTACGTCGACTTACGCATTTCATCAAATGATGGATCATGTAGACTGTGTGGTTACTTATGACGTTCCGGACGACCTTCCTTTGGAAACCGAAGGGACTCCGGAGTTCAAATTATTGAAACGTAATAATGCTCCAGGTCATGACCTTCTTTCTTCTGCTCTTTTCAAAGATGGTGCTGACAGGTTGTTGACTGGACTAACCACACTCGTCCGTTCTGTATGAGACATTGAAGGAGTGTCTCCTGAGTAGTGTTCATTGAAAATCATTCACATTTAAAGGATGCAGGAACATGACAATAACAAAGCTATTGGCTTTGTCTCTATTACGTTCAAAGCACCAACAAGTCAGACAGTGTTTTTTGAAACACAAAAAGCATAGAATAGAACGGGCCAGTTTCTGGCTTGGTCGCGGGTGTATTTGTATTCCCGTTTACAGAGGCATTCAACAGCGGTGTCCGGTCTTCCTCTTTCTTCCCCGACTGCGTGAGGGCCAGTATTCTGGAAGCAACATTCGGAGGTCCCGAATATCTCGGACCGGGGCTTATACCATACGGTAAGCTGACTGTCATCGGACATACAAACGACCGTGTCTTAGTTAGATAATCTGAAGAGAAGATGCAGGCTATACTGAACCAATTAAATGCTGTGGCTGGTGTGAATGGTATGAATCTCACATCTTCAAAGTGTAGTGTTGTTAAACGATTAGGCTGACAATGATCCTATTTTCGTTATTGTAACGCCACATTAACTTGTTAGAATGCACGGTCTAACAATGAGCTCAAGGTTCCCCCAACGCAAATTTCCAACCTAACACACTGCGATGAGATCGCAACTTACCAATTCACGCTCCACATTTCCACCGCTTACCAACTGCTTATTGTTATTCAGAGAGTAAGGCGAGAGAGCCTCTTAAGTTCTGAAATGTTTCAGGATGATAGATAAATGTAAAGCAAATGAAAAAGCGTTGAGAGAAAGAAAACAGGTTGTCCAGACAGTCCCTGTGGAGAATAGCTCACAATCACGCCACGAGTGCCTTCAAACTTGTTCGGAGACTGTCAGCAAGCAGACTGTTCTAACTGGCCTTGTAATGTCTCACCCACATCACCTCATTTCTAACACTGACGCGAAGGTCCCCGTCCCACAAGAACGGGCGACCTATCGAGATAATTTCGAGTGCGAGAACGGGATAAGGTGGCCAAAACGTCCGTTATCCAGATGACTCTAAATAATCACAGCTATCGGCAAAACGTGGTTGGCAAAAGAAATGTGATAATGGGACCACTACTCCTGCCTATTCTGTCTTCCACGTCGAGGTCCAGAGAAGACGTACGAGGGGGATGACTGCGTAGTTCTGTTTTAATCCACCCTCACCATTTCCACATACTGATACCATATCCCTAAATACGTACGAAACCCCTTTTTTGCCGAATTCGCTGTTGCTAGAAATTATGTATCGTTTACATTCGGACTGTCGTTCAGATGACGTCCTTTCATCTGAACTAGATACTTTAGTTTCTTTCCAATACCTCTCCTACTTACTTAGTATGGGTTTTTTAAACGCTCCGAAGACTTCGACCTGGACAAGTCTCCGGAGAAGGCTTCGAAGTAGAACTATCACTGATAGCACTTCGAATAGTATGAACCCAATAGGTCAACGTCCTCACGAGACATCTTCCAAGACATATCTTCTTTGTTGGTCCCCATAATCACAAACGAGTCATCAAGTACATCAGGTAACTACTTTGGCTCCCACTAGACACTGTGATCACTAATGCCAGACCTCGATTCCCTTTGTTATTATATACAGCAAAGCGATCAGAAGCAGCCGACTCGCAACTTTAATCCGACCAATTCGGACGGCCTGAGGAATCATCTCAGTATATTTTCCAGGATAACAGACTCAAATGCTTCGGAATTCCACAGGCTCGAAGATATTATCCAGGAAGCAGATATGTCAAACATACCTCGCAAATTTATTTAAAACGCTTCAGGTCGTCCATGCCACAGGGTGTCCGCCGTCCAATGGATCTTCGTGTACAATTATTCTCGGTACAAAGAAAATCCGGTTAATCTAAAGATATCGAGGAGTTTGTCTGAGTTTACAATCGACGCACATAATATATCTACCAAAACCGCTCCGAAGTACAATTCAAAGTGCTCTAACTGGATCGAAAAATAAGAACTTTCATTTTAAATGCTTCTATCTTCGGTGCAAAACATCGCCATCGGCCTTGTCATTTCAATGAGCAAACGGAGAGACTACCCCTATGACACACATGGTTGTCGAGAAATTTAGTGACCAGTAGGCTTCTGTCCATAATACAGCGACATCATCTGAATCTGACCCACCGCCACAGACACTTCAACAACTCGTCTTTCAGCAGAATCCTCGATAAGCAATGTACAGGGTTCGATCAGTCCAAACCAGACTCACTCAGGAATATGTGCTCGCAAAACAGTTCCCCACGACTCTTAAGCTGACTGTTTCTGCGAGTGTCATCTCAGATGAAAGGAAGACGGCTAACGTAATCCTTATTCATAAATCAGGTGATCACCACCCGATTTGAAGTTAACGGCCGATTAGGCTGACGGGCACTCCGTACAAGATATGTCTACTTGAGCACCTTCTCACTAATAACTGCACCTTTGCGGCTCAGCATGGGTTCCTACAAAATCGTTCATGTATACCCAGCATGCGTTTCCTTATGGAGAGTCTAACTGAGGCCAAAGACCAAGGCATTATCTTAGATGCCATCCTCTTTGTTCTGCTAAGGTATCTGACCTGAAGCTACACGGTTCACCCTTTCATAAATTGGTGGCATACGGCGTTCAGGATGTCATCCGCTCCTTTTAAGAAGTTAGAATTTCAGGATTAAGGCTGACTACTACCTTTCTTCTTATGCACCCATCCCAGCGGGCGTATTTCAATGCTCCGCCCTTAAGCCGTCATTACTTCTCATTTATGCCAATGGTTTTTTAAAGGCGAAGTTCAATAATCCTTTGCTGTATGGGGACGACCTTAAAATCTGGAATTCGCAAGTTCTTAGCAATCTTTGAGCTGACCTCGAAGCTGTCAAGTAATGGTCACAGAAGTGATATCTTCCCATCAATAATATAGGATGCGCACGTTTCTCGGAACAGACTGTGAAAACGTTTTTGCAGCACCTATTGCCTAGAAAATTGAAGTCCTTGTCAAGATAGACTTCAACAGAGATCTGGGAATATGACAGTTGTCCGGCTTATCTCTTTATCATTGTCGTGGAACGGGAGCCAAAGGCTTTGTGGTATTGAGAATGACGAAGTGAAAATTCCTTTGCATACACCAGAAAACCTCGCAAACGTTCTAGGAGGTCTACGTTCGACATTCAGTTGGGAATATGCTCTGCGTTACTTAATGACCTCAAGAAAGACATGCACGCGTCGTAGCATGTTTAGCGAGCAGACAAGATGATAGTGTTAAGCCTCAGAAACGTTACGCACGAATCTCAGTCTTAAACTCTTACTCTTGATTTACTAAAGTACCAAAGACTTCGAGGAGACTTAGTTCACACTTAGTTCTCTATTTATGAGTCTCACAGAGATGGTCTTCATTTTTGCCGTCAACGGTTCGCGAGGTCATCTGAGAAAGTGCAGACTTAGGACCTTGACTTCTCAAGAGATGAAGTTTCTTCAACAGGGTGACGACCCACTGGAACATGCCCCTACCAGTCGTCGTCAGTGAACCAGCTAAACTTAAAGTGAAGCACCGCTAGACTCGCATTTGCTTACCGAAGTGATCGCTAGTGGTAAGTAACCTTCATTTATTTTCTCTCGTGATGGTGGGATCTTAAAGAAAGTTCACATCGGTTTTTCCATGAGTATTCTTCAGGAAAACTGACGCCCGCATGATATCGGATAGAAACTGAACTGAGCCGTATGATATAGACGTTGGTTGAAGTCACATGGTTGCAATGTGTAAGCGGGACGCATGAAGTCATCTGAAAGCCTACTGGTTGAAAATGATTGTGTATCGACCAAAACAGTGTAATAAGTCATTTATATCGTTTAAACTACGCATCGCATTTCACTTTACTCGGCCATCATTCAGTCCGTGATGACGTGTGGCCCCGAAAAAAGTGAGACGTCGTTTAGATTATCGTGCTTACGTTTCCCATTATTAAGGAGTCTCTTAGGGATTGTACACAGGACATGTGAGGTAGTGGTCAATTTTTAACCATTCAGAACAAAACATATGGACCTTGGGTAGACGCACTAAAAGTTCAGTGAGCCACATTATAGGTCACCTGACTTAAGGCTATACCGGTGGCATGGACTCTAAGTCTCCCATTCATGTATAAACCGTTCAATCAACGCGATTGGTTAAGCTGCCGACATTCCTCAGAGGTAACACAGGTAACGCTTATCGAAACTCCTACAACTGCTAATTGCCCTAGTTATTTTAGGTCAGCGCGCATTCCGCTAGTGCACGATTACGAAAATGTAATGAGTCTAAGCGAAGTTAAGTTGCTTCACATGCCATGTACATGCTCAATCAGATGAGGTCAAGCAGTACATACTATCACGTCCACTTATCAAACAACAGTGCAAGCCACTTAATACACACGGTACATTGATGGACGCATACAATCCATCATGTATTCCCCTATGAGACAAGCAATAGAAATATACCTCTAAAACTGATGTAGAAGTACCTTCAGCGATTAAGGCACGGGTACGAAGCTAGACGACATAAGTATCTAAATTCGGTAGATTTGATATATTCGATATCAAGCGGACGTCTGCTGATCTGAAAGAAACAATAAGTAAAAACAGACTGTAGCACCGCCCTTGGAAATTATAGCACGTACCAAGGACAAGGTAAAACTGTGAATCTAACTACGTGTTAAGTAAATAGCAATATAAGTTTTAAAAGATCCCTAGAGACGCAGCTAAAAACCTCGGAAGGAAGACCACTCCAGTGGTTGATAACCACATAAGAAGAAAATTGACACCTGGTCTGGGAACGAGATTTGTGGAGCTTCTTGCCGCGGCCTCGTCGGACGTCATCAGTTACCATGATGAACGGCTCAACGAGACCTGCGTTAAAGAGAATGTGTGAGAATTACATCACCGTGGAGTTGTCGAAATTCAAGTGGGTACAGCTAAGGAGGTTCAGGCCGAGACTTGCACGCGACATTTCCTAGGCCTGTGAAAGACTTGGTAGATGCACGCTGACACACGCTAGACCACGCTCTTCTTCCAAATCAACATGCACGACTCGACTGGCTGGCCTCCTGCTTCTAACCTGTCACCGTCACAAACTTGTGATGTAGCACCCTGGTCGGTAGATTTGGAACCACCCACTGAGACTGAGGTTCGCAATTGCCTTTCGGCTCTTAATCGTAATAGGGCTGCTGGTCCAGATGATCTCGTGCCGGCACTTTTCAAAGAAGGTGGAGAGGCGTTAGTAGAGGCCTTGATTCAGTTGTTTCAACTTGTGTGGACGACGGAGACCATCCCTCCGTGCTGGGGTCACTCGATAATGGTTCCCACAATCGATAAAGGTGCCAGGAGCTCTTGCGAAAACCATAGAGGGATTAGTTTGACCCCAGTCATTTCAAGGGTTTTAGCATCAATTATACTTCGTCGATTCACTGCAGTTCGGGAAGTAAATATTGGGGAAGAACAGACAGGGTTTTGCCCTCGGCGGGGTTGTATCGATCACAGTCTTACCATTCGTCAAATTCTGGAGCAGCGTCATGTGCCCCGCCGGGCGACAATCGCCGTATTCCTCGATTATAAAGGTGCGTTT
>LOND01029365.1:0-13279 GCA_014220965.1 Paragonimus kellicotti
CGAGCTGAAAAATTAGTGCTCTACGACAGAGTCAGCTGATTGAGAATTTGAGAGCCGAGCTGAAGAGGACCCAGATGGAAGCGAAGCGGAAGTTGGTGAGAAATCTTATCTGGTTCCTATCACCTGTCTGTTCCCATTATTATTCTGTTAGACCATATAGGTTAGTCGGTGGGTGAACATCTAGGTCGAAGCTGTCAAGCACATCATGAAGCAAGACTTATAAATTGGTTTTGCCTACTGTTGTTAAGAGCCACCTTGTACTTACAAAATTGTGTCGCGTGTATGTATGTTTGTGTCTCCGGATGTAACGTGCTCAGATCATGAAAGAACATATTTCTAATCCGGACCACATGCGATCTGGACGATCGTCCGAAAGTTCCGTGAATGACAATCCCGCAATCGGTGTACAAGTGAACTATCAGCGTTGTATGTCGCGTTGTCATGATTGTTCAATACTACATACACACCGACTCTGAAGTGGCTAGTCATCAATGTATCCCCAGCAAGCTATCACCGGGGCAGCTATGCTTATATCCTTCTCATTCGATTGAACCAACTTTTTAAACTTGTTAGCTGAAATCGTTGACTGCCTTGCGGAACAAGATCAATAGAGTCCGTCTGTAGGTTTGGAGGTTTCGAGACAGTTCACATCGCTGGTTGGAGACTCTCTCGGACACTGTGTCACATTCACTGGTGATCCTGTATCAACAAAATCGACTGTTCGTTGTGTTTGATTAATAATTCTTCATACATTTGTATCTGTTCATTAATGTACAACTTTTTGAGCCAAAGCGTATATCAACGGCAGTCCGAGCCATAATAGCCGGGGTTGCTGCTCAAATAATCATGGCGATCGATCACTCTTCTTTTTCAAATCCCTGCACCCGTTTTACAATACCTGTAATCAGTTGTGAGCTATACTATCGTATATGCACGCTTTGTATGAACCGCCTGTTTGCGAAGCTGCGATTAGTGGTGTACATTCTTGCAATTGCCGCAATTCGAAGTTACATTCCTCAAATGTATGCGTTAATGGGACGTTACTTTCGATTTGTTAATAGTATAGTTGCTACAGATAAAAATACGACAAAATTTTATTCATGAGCCCATTGGTTGCATTCACTGTGCTTCCCTTGTTTAATGTGTGTATGGATTACGTTAAGCAAAGAAGCAACATGTAATGAAACGCAGTTAGATTTGTTGTGTACCACTATAATGTTTCCTGGCTGTTAGCGCGAGAGAGGTACTGTTTAATTCGGTGAACCCCGATTCACGAGGCCAAAAGAGTGACGTACAGGTTCGCGATAACATGGTTACCTAGTAACTGTTCTAGTTGTATTTAAGGTTGCTGCGATGATAGTCATCTTGGAGGCCATGTGTTGCAGATTGACGATCTGCGTAGACCCTGTGGTACGGTTCCATGTCGCACCATAATTAATGAGCATTTGCGGTACCCTTTCTAAACCTTACGAACCTATCGGTTCTCCTCCGCTTCCCCTTTACACTACGGTCGGCTATTTGAAGCTTTTCATTTATCCCGTAACCCTTACTGGGTGCCTTTCTATCGTCGGCAACCTTGAGACATTGAGCTATTCGCCTAGGGTTTTTCTTGGGCTGTGACAACAAGATACTATGCAGTTACAGTGGCTCTATGATCCTCAAGAAATTCATTCTCTTGTGCAACATTGATGTCAACTTTCAGTTGCTCACAAATGTCACCAATGGGACAGCAATAGTAATGTTAGTAGGTGGGTATACTTTAGAGAGAATCAAGGGCGTTCGTTCGGTCGGTCCGCATGGGCGACTAAACTTTTATGGTTAGACCATGCATTAAAGATGCCAACTGTCCGTGTACCATACTGCGCACGCTGCTTGCACTACAGCCGACTGGCGCAATATTGGAGTTGAACTACGGCTTACTAGGCACAGAAGAATGAAAATAGTTGCAAATGATTCATCTGCCGTAGATCGCGTTTTCTTTTGGGTTTAGGAGTCATATGATTAACAGAGTCAACTGCTGAAGACCTTAGAGAATATGGCGATTAATCGAGTTTGGTGGCATAGCCTTTGTTGCAGTTTGACTCAGAGGGACTGTCCTACTGGCGTCTTATCTCATGCACAACTTAATTGTCGTGATGCGAAGTATCGACGTCTAGGTGCTTGGTGTTTGGGTTAATTAAGTCTCGTTCGCCTTCTTTTATATTGCTAAGATAACGCTGTTCCGTTTTTTCTTCGTTTCACGATTGTATGGTAGCTCATCTTTTGTATCGACTGCTAGTTTTTTTGTTTCCAGGGATGTTGATAATTGGCTGTATGATGAACTAGCCAAACTGTGTGTGCGGTTTGAAACAATCATTGGAGTTTCAGGCATATCTGCTTATGTTGCTACAGTATGAGGGGGGATCGTAGCTTTCTGCAAAGACAGAAGTGCGTCCCCGGGCAACATAATGCGTCTTGGCCCCATTCAACGGCCGATTCGTTCTCAACTTGTGTATATGTGCTTATTCTATTGATCAGAAGGTGAATAACAGTAGGAGGTTGCTGGGTGTGATGAACGGATAGGTTGATGTGAGATTAGTCCTTGAATTGTAATTCGTTTGTTGGGTGAAGCTGTTTGAGTCTGGAAGTCGGAAATTCTCATTATAGGATCGTGTATTGTTTTGATTGTATGACAGTGTCAAGATGGAATGTGTTGTTCTGCATGCTGTGCAACAGTGAGTAGTCATTCCTCTTGATGTTCCGCCTAGAACTGTATAACAATATCTCGGTAGTTGTTATGACAATGTTCGTGGCTATGATCCATACCAAACAGTAAACAGGGTAATGCGTTCGTGACACCGACACTAACTCTACTGACAGAGTTGGGATCGCTGATCATGTTGAACATTGATTGTCAGGCGCTGTACCGGGCTTTGATTAAATGAACATAGCTGTCTTTAGAGTTCACATTAGCCTTTGAAATGTGGGCCAAAGAGGTATCGGTGTCGGGACACGTTACATATTGGTTACGACATGTTTGAGAGGTAACTGCCCTAATTATATACATGAAAGGTTCAACAGGATATTTAGAGAACATGTACGGACGGGCGCGTTGGAGGTGTGGTGATCGGTTTAACATGATAGTTCGGTTGATCAAGCAGCTACCTGTCAATTTCGGATGAGGTCATTCGAACCCCTACAATCCCGATTGGTCGAGCTTTCTCCCTCTTATGTGAGACTATAGCATAACAAACTTATTCGTATTGCCTAGTGTTTGTCCTTTGACACGTTAGCTTGATTGCAAGTAAGCCATAATTCGCTGTCTTATATAGTACTCAGCACTCTCTTTATCAAGCTTCCTGTCGTACAGTCATAATAACTATGTCACTGTGTATTCAATTGTTAAGCTTTCTATTGTTTAGTTTCATGCATTGCCGTCTCCATTTTCTGATTGATTTCCTGTCTAGGTTCTACGCAATGAACTGGCCGATACTCGGGCTCAGCTGGAGGCCGTGGAGTTGCAAACTAACTGTGCCATCAATACTCGTGGCAATTCGGTCTTCAGTGAGGTAAGCAATCCCGAACTCGGGTGATGTGTTTTCCATCTACGAGAATTCTTATTAAGAAAAATAAACAATATTTTTCTGCCGGCAAGTCTTCCAGTATTTTAGCGCACACCAACCCAATAGTTTTATGGTATTTGTGCTTTTCGATGTATATTCATGTCATCCTCATCCTCATCCGTATTTTTAAACTTGTCACCTGTTCCACTGTGATTCGGTATTGCATATGATAGGGAACAATGTTTTAACAGATTCAGTGAGGTTTCCATCGGTAAACAATTTGTCAGAAATATTTTATAAATCGTCCTCTTTAGAACGTGGATCAGCGTTGGATTGCTGTCGCGTCAGTTGTGCTCGAACTTTTTGTTATGGCATTTCTATTGAAAGCACAGTTTTTTTTAACTTCTCGGTTTAACACATGATTTGTTAATTATGGGCATCGTACCTATACTTAAACAACCATTGAATTCATTTAGTGACATCCACCTACCTACCTTGAAGTTTTATTACACATGTCAGCGAACTGCCGTATCCAGTTTTACTATCCATATATCAGCTTACTGTTAGTGAAGTGGAGGGAAGTGCAGAGATTGAATTTTTCGGATAAGTAAAAAAAACTAGACACAGAGAATCGGAGTACGTATTTATCAGTCAATATACCTCGAAAGCACACGATCGGTTTCATGGTTGTTGCTACTTACCAGGTGGGCATACTTGGTGAACTTCAGCTACACCGCCTATCTAAAAAAAACGACTAATACCGACGATAATAACTTACTTACGAGTTATCATAATCGCGTATGTCAAGTCCAATGGAGTTCATAGGCCAGTGCCGATATCAAGAGCGTTTTCAAGGAAACTACTCTTGACATTTATGTCTGTGGACTCCATGAGTCTGAACTATATAAGAAGCTAACTTTTAACTGCTGCAGTATTATCTTTAAAGATATTTTGATTAACAAATTTGCTTGTCTGTTTCGTTTGTAAAGTTGCGAAGAAATAGTTGACAGTAAAAGGTTGCACATTGTCTACCTATGGTCGAATGTCAGTTGGACTAGCTAGTAAAGAATTTTTCCGCCCAGTGTCAGCCGCTGACTTGCTGACAAGCACTCCGTACGTGCCATTACAGTTACACGAACAGACAGTCAGACGCACTTACACATCAGATCCATCAATGGTAGTGGCCATCGACAACTGAATAGTTGTCTGAGTTGTGCTCGAATGAAGTTGCCGGATCTGGGGGCTTGTACCAAAGCGTTGAAATTCTATTGATTTATTTACTCGTTTTTCCGTCTCTTCAGGTGTCCCGTCACATAAAACCAAATTGAGTTCTGATGATTTGTTGTTGTTGTTGTTGTTGAGTTCGGCTGGAGTGTTATGGGTGCAACCTAATCAGTCACACATACGCATTTTTCACACAAACGCACTCATCAGTAGCATGTGAACAGATCGATAAACATCCCGTTCTGAGTTTGTGATAACACGGTTGCGTAGTCTGAGACATCGGTCCGAATCCGTCAACTGTCAGCTACTTTTGTCTGACTCTAAAGCAATCATCTAACTTGTCCATGGAATCCAGCAGGCGCTAAAATATGATATGAGAGCTAACAGTCTGATTACGTTTGCCTTTTTACTTCGTGCGTACACTCAAGGCCAAAATACTCTTCCCGCGAATTCATCTTCAGATCAGGACACATGAATATGGTGCCCAAATGATCGACGTCCGTATTCTTCGACGAGTGTGCATGAAATACATCTCATATTGACTTAGTGCTTTGTCGTATACACACAGAGCCTTCCATCACGATGACACGACGTGAATCTCGAATCGTCTGTTCACAATATTCAACCCCACCGCGTCACATACGCCCTCTCATGGTTGTTTCCTGCACCCCTGTGTCAGATGAAGCACAAGTATGAAACAACCGGGCAGAATCTCCATGTTACTTAAGTATCACTGTGCTATGATCCGCTAGTCACCGATAACGAGAAATGGCTAGCGCGTGAATGTACGGATCACGGACACGTAGCACAGCGCGTAACGATACCCAAAATTCCAGAAGAACACAGAAGACCTTGACCTTCAGTCGAGAATGTATTTGCTCTCTAACCAAAGGTAACATTGCAGACCAGCGTCTGCATATATAGTCTCTGAACAGCCTTGAAGAATCCCACGTTGAATTGATGCATTAAAAGTGGGATGGGCCAATCAGAGACGGAAGAGAAACGTGCGCCAAAATTGAGTTTTCAGCACGTTCATGATGCGAAAAGATGAAATTCAAAATCACCCACTCAGATTATGACGGGAGGCTGTCTTCGTAAGGTGATAATCTGACTATGGTAATTTTAATGACCACATTTAAGAGTGATGGAATTATCTTACTTCTCCAAATTGTATATTTACGAATATGCATTCTTCTTGCCAAACATTTATACTTTGCTTGTCTAGTTTCGTTCCTGCTATATGACATTTGCTAAAAATGGTCCTATGTTACCGTCGTCTACACTGCGTAAAACTAAAGCGCACTAAATCTCTGACATGGTTTGACCCTGCTGAACGTGGCTTGCGTAGACGTCGCAAAACTATAGTCGTTTGGCAACTAATCCGCTTCTCTTTTCAGAAACTTGGGTGTCTGCGGTCTTCTACCCATTCTTATCTTCAGCTTTGTTGGTGTATTGTATGATGAATGGTTTGCCTGTTCTTTTCGTAGTCCAACTCTGAATTTTGTTTTTCATTCTTATCCTCTCTGGAATGCAGTAACATACACTCGTATACTGAAATGCTTCTTGTATTACATTTTACATATCTTCTCAGTTTAGATCTTGTCATTGTAGTCTCTCTCTCTCTCTCTGTTTATTTTCCGAGAGATAAGGGTTTCCTTTTCCTGCTAGCCATTCAATTGGCTAACCAGCATTGGCCGGCTGGACACAAAGGCCTCACTCACACACCTACTGGTCTTATTCCTTCGGGTTTACACCGGATACGTGGTGTGTGAGTGGAACCACAAGTGGTGCAGCGCAAGCCACTTGGGGTGATGGTTTGAAGCGCAGGCGTCCTCTGGCTTCGGTCACTGTGACAGGCTAATCCGTTTCGGATGCCGCCAACCGTGTGCATGATGAGCTGACAATGCCTTGCTGATTGTTCGTTGAGGGCAACCTCGGTGATTGACTGTTCACATTCCGTATCCGTTTTTTTCTGTTTGATCCGTAAATTTCGAGGGTGGTTCTTTTTGCCCCTATGTGTACACACTTATCTCTGATGATATTTTGTTCTTAGCTACCGCTTATCCTGGTATGAAGGAGAACAATTAAATGAAACTGACAATCAAATAGATTTGAAGACCTCACGATCGTCCGGATGTCAACAAGTTGTTAACTACGCCACACTCATGTCGAATAGCATTCCCAAATACCAATCCGGATGGATAAGAAACCACCAACATAGTAGGCTGCACCTATCAAACTTACTCAACGAAGCGGTCCAAAACGCTGAACCAGAATCGATCATATGAACTTACGAAACAACATGGATGGACAATGACGTATGCTAGTTTGTTGGTCTTATACTGGTTGATGATTACGCTTGTTTACTGTTATCATCATCATAGACAGCAATACATCAGTGGTTCACACTGATGCTTAACTGCCACACAACCACGAGAAAAGAAAAACCCTGTATAGTAACAGAAGAAAAAGGAGAAGGAAGGGAAAGAGAACCTAATCACTAAAAATAGTTATACGGCACGCCGAAAAAATAGTGCCATTAATTTTAAGCTTTTTTCAGAAGCACAGAATCGATTTAACCGGATGGTTATTTTGAAACATAATCATAAATGTGTTTTATAATCATTGCGTTTTTCCCTGTACAAACCGTACTGTTTCAGGTTGAGGATCGCCGTATCCGAGCTGAAAAATTAGTGCTACGACAGAGTCAGCTGATTGAGAATTTGAGAGCCGAGCTGAAGAGGACCCAGATGGAAGCGAAGCGGAAGTTGGTGAGAAATCTTATCTGGTTCCTATCACCTGTCTGTTCCCATTATTATTCTGTTAGACCATATAGGTTAGTCGGTGGGTGAACATCTAGGTCGAAGCTGTCAAGCACATCATGAAGCAAGACTTATAAATTGGTTTTGCCTACTGTTGTTAAGAGCCACCTTGGTACTCAAAATTGTGTGCGTGTATGTATGTTTGTGTCTCCGGATGTAACGTGCTCAGATCATGAAAGAACATATTTCTAATCCGGACCACATGCGATCTGGACGATCGTCCGAAAGTTCCGTGAATGACAATCCCGCAATCGGTGTACAAGTGAACTATCAGCGTTGTATGTCGCGTTGTCATGATTGTTCAATACTACATACACACCGACTCTGAAGTGGCTAGTCATCAATGTATCCCCAGCAAGCTATCACCGGGGCAGCTATGCTTATATCCTTCTCATTCGATTGAACCAACTTTTTAAACTTGTTAGCTGAAACAGTTATTTTCTCTATTCTTCACTTGTTTTTTTTTTCGAGGGTTTCCGTTGGTTCGTTCATCAAAATGGAATTTCTTTCATTGTTCTATGATATAGATAAACTGTACTGAAGTACACTTTCAAGCTTATTTCATAGCCACTGTTATGACTTTTATTTCCTGTTGATTAACGCTTGTTCTCCTGATTTTGATCTTATCGCTTGGGAGTTTCTCAGCTATGTTTCCGAGAGAGAGATATTTCAATTTCACAATTTTATCGTAACCTGATTTCCATCCAGTCAGCTTCTGTCGTGAGCACATTTTGTCCCTCAGCTTCAGTCATGATGGTAGACCAACGGGAGCACAACTACCGACAACCGTGCAAGTGGTAGCTCCTGTTTTTGAACTCTTCTATGCCAAATGCACCAGAAAGCCCATTGCGAAAGAAATTCAGTGATAAATTTGGGCTATCACACCTTGACATCCATTTTGTTGCGGCCATGCCAATAGATCCTGATGGCATTTGTGCAACTAATAACGCACATCCCTAAAATCTGCTGGAACGTTAAGTTAAGCTGCCGTGGATTCAGGCGTACAGTGTGTAAGGACACCATCAGCGCTGTAAGTTGAAATGACGTGACCACGTGACGTTGTAACAAATGCAGTCTTGAATGCGTCGGCTTTCTTGGAGTAATAAGCCATCAGTGGTGAACCATGGCGAACAGTCAACAAAAGGTTTGTGTTCTAGGGTAACCGTGCACGATCCTCTGATTCGCATGAACCAACGAACCCAGTTTGTTTGCTAAAGCGTTTTTTCTTCTTTCACAATAGCTCGGTACAGAAACTGTGCCACACTCTGTTCCTTTTGGTTAAGTTTATCATCACCAAAGCCCTATTCTACTTATGTTTCCTACTTGGTGTGCATAAGTTACACCACCAAAACATCTCACTTCTCAAATTCTTCCGCAATCGACTCCGTATCGTCTATGTTCTCCCGATTTACGAGCCGAATACTTGTTTGTCTCTCTAATTTGTTGTATCCTGTTCTTGAAAGGTCTTTCGCTTCCGGTTCATGAGAGAACTTGATTTTCGCGAGTTTAATGAAGAAAAAATGTTTAGAATTATGACAGTAAGGGAGCATGGCGATTCCATTGTCTTGTAGAGTAACACCTCTTCCTAACACGTTCTGTGGCAGTTCTGACATAAAACTTTTCAGTAATTGTTCGAATTGCTCATTGTTAATGATGTTCTGGATTGTGGACTATTTATGAAGTTGTTCATACTCACTGAAGAACCACCACATAACTTGTGGTCGACACCTTTACTATCCTACTACTTCTGTCAACGTATATATCGGTGATCATTTCGGGCGTTATTGCTCTGTCGATCATTACCAATCAGTTCAAACACATTTACTCGTCCACCAAATACAAAAGAGAGAGTTCTTGATCCCTGATGCGGAATTGCATGTTTTTTCATCTTGTTTTCTACTGCTTTTCCGATTTGGTTTCACTCAATAAGAATTTCGTTCTTTTTTCTAAGAGGCTGGCAGTCACAAATGAGTAGATTGTCCTGTTGTATTTGTTTAGGACGTTTTTACATATACACACATCAATTTACTTCGAAATTTTCCCCATCTTTTTTTAAAACTCTGCAATGCACTTTCGTATTTTATCAGCCGCAAAATAGTGCTACTGTGTAAACTTTCACTTTTCGTTAATTCGCAACCCAAAGGACGATTTTCCGACTCAGTTTTAAACTCCATCGGTTTATGTGATTAAGGTGTCCTATTTTTAACCGGTTCTGCTGTTTAATAACATGATAATATCACTGTGGATAGCAATCTCGAAGGATCTCAAGGTCACATAGCACGTGAACAGGTTTGTACCTCATTTCAATGAGAACATCTCTTAGGAGTTTATTTATCAAGTATAATTCTGTTTCATCGAACCGCCACCTGCATAGGGTACGTCGGTCAAAATATTTAAACAATTAATTCCCTATGCGCACATGGTGGATAATGTTGATGACTGTTACTTCGAAGTACAGTATGATTGCGAAACTGCTCATGTAATACATCTAATTAAAAGCAAATTGCACACTTTTATGTCATGATTTTCCTATTTTTTTTTATCAAGGATCCTGTACTCATTGATATTTTGGCTTGTGAAAAAGTGAAGCTTACACTGGCAAAAGAAATAAAAATTTCCTGACTTTTGTACATAAACCCGAACTGTAGATTTCAAGGCGTTCGAACACCGTTCTCGCAGCAACTCCGAGCTCATTGTGTTGCATGAGTTTGGACAGCGATTTGAACAACAACTCCCGAAAGGGTATCATGCAAAATGAAGTAGACTGTGGAGCCAAAGTAGAACAACATTAACTCTGAGGTTTGTGACTAGACGCCTCAAGTAAATGTGAATAGGAGTCATGTTGAAATGGACCAAGTATCCATGTAAAGTGAAGATAATGTCGATCGGAAGATGCAGCATGCTCTGCATTCGAAACAAGCTTAATTTCGCCCATCTTTGAATTACCAACCGAATATGAAACCTATGTAACTACCAAAACTGTCGTCAATGAGGTTGAATTTTCTATAACCAAACTTTTAAAACATCTGGATAAACAGGGTACAACCATTAACATACTTGTTGAAACAAATCATCCTCATGGACAATAAAACATCAGTGATCTCCATCGATGTATAACTGCCATAGGACCATAGAGAGAAGAAAAATGCTCTAATCAAGAAGCGAAAGTGATGAGACCTGAGTGCTGGAAAACACATTCAATAACAAGATGTCTTTAGTTTACAAACAAACAACTAAGCCCTAAATGAAGGTGATGTGTTGTCAGCTAGACAGCTTCCTTGTGATTTTCATCATTTCGTGTTACTAATTGCAATTATTGACCGATTTTGGAGAATATGAGCTTGGGTGGGTTGGAATCGGTGTGAAAAACCACATACATCTACGTGGATGATACACATAACAAAATGGGATGATCAAGCGACCGAGTCCGACTTGGGAATTTACTGGTTTCTGATGTAGTCTCATAGCTCAGTTGGTGGAACACGTGCCACATGGAGGCATGGAGATTTTGCACAAACAAATCTTTTCTATATGAAACATATCTGTCAGACTAATTACTAGTAGTAGCGTCGGAGGATCTCAGCCTTGTCGAATTGAGAAATTTAGTTAAAGTAATTTATTCCGCGCATCATTTAAGTGAGTTACTTACGGTACAAAGGATTAAAGTAATGACGATTCAAATTGGTTTTTAAGCTCCCGTCGTAGTTTTGAATCTCAGCTGATATGACACATGTCACATAGGGGCATTCGTTTCTCTCTTTTAATTCAAATTCAACCGGAGTCATTCGGGTTGCTTTATATTTTACTACTTCCCCACATTACTAATTAGCAACACAATTTAGATGCCGGGTAACAGCGTTAACCAATACCAATAGTAATTCTTCAATATATCCCCATCGTGACACTGTTTTCTTTGACGGACACTGAAGACACTATGGAGTAGTTGGGTAATACAAATGTAGTAGACCTTTCCAAACTCCCGGAGAGACCTCGCGGCTCGGTTGTCAGTGCACATAGATGCGGTTTCTGTCACTGGTTCAAATCCACCCGAAGTTTAAGTATTTCACGTTTAGATCTATCCTAATCTACAACAGCTGTTCCGCTATCTATCGTCAGTATGTTGTCAAAAAATATTATTCTTACGGGGCCCGATAATTTCTCAGCATTTCCGACACTAATTAGTGTCTACACGGTTGTTATCTCCTGGTCTCTGCTCTTCCGGTTGTTTCTGCTCGGGTTCGGGCATCATGACAACATTCATCCTCACATGCGACCCTGTAGATCGCATCACAGCACACGCTTTGTTTAAATGCTGAACAGTTAACCTCTTACTAGGTGCTTCTTGTTCTTGCTTTCACGTCGCTCTTTTCTAATGCATTTTTTGAAACCGGTAGGCAGCTCTTTCTAGTCGCTGTTCCAGCTAGGGGTGGGGGCAAGCGATCATATCATGGTCGGGGTAAATATACTTTACAATTTAGTACTACACAATTTGCTTTGTAATAACTCTATTTTGTCTTATTAAAATGTTGAAAACCTTGAAAAGAAAACTGAAACGGATTTCCAAACAAACATTAATAAAATGAGTGGTCAAGCGTAGATCATAGTTTAACGATAATGAGTGGAAATCTATCGGAATACTTTTTAATTATGTAGATCGTACAGTTGAAGCAATCAGTCGAACAATGGACAGCTCTCATTTCATGATTACCAGTATCACTTCTTATCGCAAGACTACAGCCGTGGCGTTTAATTGTAACTCCCGCCCATCCTAAAAATTGTGACTTCAGCGTTGAATAGAAGTATACGTCAACGCATAGGGTTGCCGAATCGTTCGACCTCAAGTGTGTTGATACAATGGACGAGCAAGGTGTAAGCGCTTTGATGTTTTTTAGAGATCAGGCAAATATTTTCATCACGTAAGTCCTATTTTTTTTATCCGTTCGTTAGATCGGCCATTTTTTCACGTTTGACAATTGGTCATTACCACTAACCGTTGATGTATGACTGATGATGATGACAAGGAGCGGGCTGTAAAACCTAGATAGCTGAACGGAGTAGGGACGCATGGTCTTGGTGAGTAGACGGGGAACCACACAAGTCCAAACCACGAAACTTTCAACGACCCCTGTTTCGCCGTACGGGCTACAGAAAATGGGTAATCAGTGAGAAACGACAGACTGGAGAAGCCCGTTCGTAATGCACAAACCCCACTCCAAATGTTTGAGCCAAACAGGTCGAACGGTAGTGAGTTGCGACGAAAGAGTTGAGCCGAAGCTCAGTGAATGTAACAACAATAGATATAACCGTCACCATCCCATTTACTCCATCCGCCACGTTTGACCTTGTCGTCGATTTTCGTCAAGCGTACGTACATCAAGACAGACGATCGATGATGTAAGCAGGTTTGTTCTTGTGACCGGCATGTGAAAAACGCAGACCAACGAGACAGACAGAAGTAAACCCACTGACAAACGTGTTAACTCTTTTTCCAATTTTGAGAAAGCGTTACTGAGCTACAAGCGTGAAAAAAACTGACCGTTGGATAAGACTACCGTTATCCTCACGATTTTCAAAAAGATGGCCTCTCTTTTGTTGCATTTCATCTGCCTTAAACAGGACTCGCCAAGTTTCTGCACGCCTTGAGATGCTAACATTATCCGAACCATGATCTGAATCGAATACATGGCCCTT
>LOND01029366.1:16379-30083 GCA_014220965.1 Paragonimus kellicotti
AAAGAATGTTCGAAAGGATAATAAGAGTGCAACTGTCGAGTTCTTGAGGTCAGAAAACCTCATGAAACTTTTGCAGCACAGTTAATTTAGTAGGCGCTCTTGCATGACATGTCAGCTGGAATTCATAAACCAAATATCGATGTCCGCCAACGCAGAAAATGCGGTGATCATCATACACCAAAACATGCAAAACGCTTTCGATTGTGTGCCCCACAAGCGTCTACTGATCGAAGTAGCATATCTTGGCATGCCAGAACACTTGTGCAGCTGGATTTCATCATATATTGACGGCCGAATCCAAACTTTTAGAACAGGAGAGCACCGCTCAAAAGCCAACAAAAATGACCAGAGAGATGACTCGAGGAAGCGCTCTAGGACCGTTGCTTCCCCTCTTGTACATAAATGATGTATGCGATGTTATGGCGACCCTTCCTGTTTGCTGACGATATCAAAATCGTCTACACATTTCGACAGCCTGGCAACCTCGTCTTCTGTCTACAAAATATACGACAGGACCTAGCATCATTGGAGTCGTGGTGCAAAACATGGCTCATGACGTTCTCAGCGAACAAATCGAACATTATCACTTATGGTTGTCAAATACCCAATGGGTCTGTCTCACTAGATGATATTCAAACGGTTCTGACAACAATCCTGTAAAAGGAAAACAATACAGACAAGCATGAGCCAAAGGCCCAGTAAGCCATGCACACGACTTACACAAACGGAAACTAAAACGGCGTCAACAGCAGCAGCACGCCTCGTCACACAATTCAAATTTAACCTGTGCGCGCTTGCTGGTTTTGGCCGCAGGTTGTCTGTCCGGACGCGTCGTGCGTTATGATGGCGTCGTTATGTCTTTTATAGTTTTCGTGTATGTGATGTTTGTGAGGGGCAATGTTGTGGTGAGGTTGTTGGCAGTATTCTGTTATAAATTTTGTGTTGTGTTCCGTCGAATCAGTATATGATGCGTTTAGATGACCAACTGAGATGATCTGGGTTCTGTTTGGAAATTGTGTAGGGAAATGTTTCGCATACTGGAACATGACGAGAAGGCGACCACAATACGATGGTGGGATTTCCGGACCCGATCACAACAGGTGAACGCGTATGTGCAGTTGGATAATCGCGGAGAGACATTAGGGTGTGTCGACAAGTGTTGATGAAGAGCATCGAAGTTTTACCCCAAAGGCCTTCAACTTCGTTACGTAAGTAACTTGATTGTACAGGTTATTAGGGTTCGGAACGAAAATTCGCCCTGGGATACGTAGCATGGTCCCGAAAATCCGTTTTGCTAGAGAACAGTGAGGAGTAGACCGGAACATTGTGTGGAGATCCAATAAAATGGGCGGGAGTATTTCGAACCAATCCGTACTGCATTTATGAGCCATAATGACAGTCTTCAGATGTCTGTGAAAGCGTTCAACAAGACCATTTGCCATTGAATGATACGCAGTGGTACAAATGTGTTTACGGCCGAGGATTTCCATAAGATATTGAAATAGTTTGGATTCAAATTACGAAACTAGATCGGTGATAAGTTTGAACGACATTCCGAAATTCGCTGCTCAACGTGTAAAAATGGCACGTGCGACGGTGGCGGTATTAGTATTTGTAATCGGAATCGCTTCGGGCCAACGGGTGAGACGATCCACACAAGTGGAAACGTAAGAATACCCATTGGATACAGACAATGAACCAACAATATCAACGTCGTTATCATAACGACTCAAACTCTCGCTTTAACTGCGGCGGAAGTAACAAATGCCTGAATTTTGTCATTATTGTTTAACTGTGTGTGGTATGTGTAATTTGGGATACATTTTAACTTCATTGACTCATGGGTGCACAGTAATCAACTGTGGGTTTGAGCTAACCATAGTTGCGACAACTACAGCGTAGTTCAGACCACTACACCGCTTACATTTTTTTAATCACGTCCATATGTTTGATACATATATTCTGACTTCCGCACTGTGGATGTTGGTTTTCATGCTTGTCACTAGTTATGTGTTCAGGTTAGATCGGCGCGTGAGAAATATTACTTCAGCAAAGAGCACAGAACTCACGCCTTCTCATTGTTGTTTTAAATCCGAGACATCACGTGGAATGTTTGAAACGAAGTAATATTAGGAAAGCCAAGCGCCACTTTACTGGTTCGATTTCACGTGTATCTTATGTCACACCATTCATCACAAAACCTCTTTTATTTCAACCCACCTCTTTGTCGTCAGATTGAAGAGCCAGACGATTGGCTGCGTTTCGGTAATCCTTGGGAACGATGCAGACAAGAGTTTGCCGTACCTGTGCACTACTACGGCCACGTGGAGGTGGACTCTCAAGGCAGGCGACGCTGGGTGGACTGTCAGACTTTGTATGCGGTGCCGTATGACACACCCGTTCCTGGTTATCTTACTAACACATGCAACACACTTCGTTTGTGGGGCTGCCGAGCACCGCGCAACTTTGATTTCTCCATTTTCAATACGGGTGACTACATAAATGTGAGTATTTTTGTTCTGAACAAATGATTCACACTGTAATTATTTATCATGACGTGTACTCAGTATATACAGACTTATAGCCTAAACCGAACTCCAAACACTAGCGTGATTCAGGCTCTTTTGTGTCGTTCACCAGTTGCTTTACACGGACAATTACACGGACTATTGCTCATACCTCATTAATGCACCCTCTCATCTGGGCAGTTTATCAAGACACCAGCGGCTGATGTGAATACAAAATCAGAAGAAGTTCGTGCGCGCATTTAGTTTCCCCTAGCCTACACTCAAGCAAGGTCACGAATTGGAACAATGGTTGTGTAACTGCTAGCAGGCACGCAGTTCATGGCTTCTATTGGCCGATTTTCATACTCATCCTGGTCATTGTGTTCATATTTATTGTGTTACAACTAGCCTGACTTTTATCGTTAAATCAAGTTTCAGAGCGTTTCGTGTTGTTCACTGTCAGCCAGAACCGGTTGTCCTCTATTGGACTTACCAGCCAGGGACATGTGCGGGGCTCGAAACGGAAACCCTTCGCGTTGCTAACTGAAGCTCCTGTCCGCTCGATCACTGTTTTCACGAGCATCGCTCATAACGAAGAAATTTATATGCACTTGAGTCATTACCTCTCTTACTCTCCGCTCGTCGGATGTCGGCTTAAGGGTTTGAGCGTTGAGGCATCACAAACACCATTTCAAGTCCTTACAATCATACCCAGTACAAACTGGCAATTAGAGATGGACTGCGTCGACCTACATCAATAAGTAGCAGCTCAGTTACAAAATCAAACGGTTCCATACGGTCATTCCTTGTGTCATATTCGGGTTATTTTTGACTATTGTTAAAGAAGATATATCAACACAGACCATTCGTTCGTCCGTTCCGTATGAAATCTGGATATTGCACTTCTGAAGTTGGTTACACGTTTTGACATGTTGGTATCCATTAATGTTTGATGCCGGGTTGGTTCAGCAAAGCACATCCGTTGGTCTGTTGTTTTCCATTAATATTCATCTGCTCAGTTTTTGCCAGAATATCCCGAGTGATATTATAGGATACTGACTGGAAAAAAATGCTGGCAAACATTTACCTGACTATTTCCCTACATCCTGGATATTTTAACGGTCGCCAGGTTTATCTTATCGTCCATGAAATTGTTTACCAACGCCGACTTGCCTTGATCATATTCATTGTGGTCAAGTTGATCGGCCACTACTTGTCGATGTGATAATCGACATGATAATCGTCCACAATAATAATAATGATACAATGTATTGTATGATTGCATTAAAGCAGACCAATTGGTTTTAGTAAACTGGCCAGGCTGACTGCGACTGGTGAGCTAAAATGAAATGCCAGTATTCCCATACTAGACTGTGCTTCCGTCCAATTAAAGTGGACAACACCGAGTTCTAGCTGGAACTTCCACGGTTGTTCATTTTTTGTATTTCGATAATAGGAAAGCAGCCAATTATCATGTTACTCAAAACGCCTGTTGAAAGGCAACAGAACGAGGAAAACTTGAGTGAACCGAGGCATTAACTTAACAGTTGACGTCCGTCGCATTTTTTTTTACAAAGCGACTAGCTTTCGTAACCGTTTGAAACAGCAATCTTGTTGTAAAAAGTTGTAGGAAACACAGCCATCTATTATGAATAAAACCAACTTTCCAAATAAATTGATAAACTAATTGTTTGTATAGTGTACGCTGTATTGGATATGTTAATTTCTCGGACCCATCAATGCATGGAATTTATGGTAAGGGGTTTGGATAATTAAGCCATGAAGCAAAGTGAGCGCAATGCGTGTTTACTCAATTCTGGTTAGCACGATTGTTTTCCGTAGCATATACAGGGACGTGTGCATTACCTTACCGTTTAAGGACGCGTATCTTCACCGGATAAGCACATATTTTTGTTTGTATGTTATCGAATATCCGCATAGTGACTTTGTCTTTTCCTACTGGCGCAATCGACTACACGCATGCTGTACTCGAGTTGGTCTGTGCTGTTGATCTAATGTAGCAGACCGTCTTTCATGGATGGCTGTACTGTCAGGATACCGGATTACGCGACGCAGTTGTCCTTGGTATACATTATTCCCTCTCAAGTACGTATGTTCAGATTCAGAATCCGCATATTCGTAAGAGATATTATTGGAATGGAAAACATTGCTACAGGTTTTCCTGCTTGAAGTGAACATCATAAGGTCTTTTATCATGGTATGCGTTCTTACGAACAACTAAAATCAAACCAAGTTAAATGATTGAACGGCTAATCAAAAATATAGCCAGGCAGCGCAATCTTTTCTCTTCAGGTGTTCTGCTACCCCACGTCAACCGACCGTTTATATATTTTTGAGCGTTGTTTGCCGAGGCAATGTTCCATTGAATGAAACAACAAGATGGTTCGAGGATTACTTGTAGATGCACCTGATCATCGGTCTTACTCGTCTCACTCCCTTTCATTGATGAGTCGAGGGTCCATATAGCCATTCGCGGTATCATAAAAGCGTTCTCTTGTTGTTCCCAATTGGCTGCTTTATAAAGTCATCACTTTTTGTCTGTTCATTTGTGAAAATCGCATATGTGTCGATCAGAATTCGTTGTAGGTGGTACACAGTTATTCAGCCAAACTTTTTCTAAACTGTGAACTCACACAGGCAGTTTGTGATCGTAACGTGGCTGAAAACGTCTCTCGCGTCCTCTATCCGAACGATAACTGTTTCGAAGGCAAAGAACTCCGGTTAAAACAAGAGTTTATGCTTGTCTCTGCTACCTTGCAAGATATTATTCGTCGTTTCCAACTCGTGGACGACAACGGCCCGCAACGCAACGACCTGAGTCGATTGCCAGAAAAGGTAGCCATTCAACTCAATGACACGCATCCGTCATTGGCTATTCCGGAACTGATGAGGCTGTTGGTGGACAACTCTGCTGTAGATTGGTACAAGGTTAGTTAACAGAATGTCATAGCCTCTGAATACGACCCAATGCAGAATGTATGTAACATCCCGTTCAATTTTGACCGTATTCTACTTACAGACGAATTTAACAGAGTCCTAAAGTCATCCTAGCTTTTATCGTGTCAGTGATTTTTATTTTTTTCAAAGAGGGCATTTGTCCAAAGGTCATCTGATTGACTTGCATCGGATTCTCTACAGAACCGTTTAAAAGGGTTTTGCTTATTCGAATGTGACAACTTGATGCGAGTCACGTGGGATTATCTGTGTAAGTTTCTTCAACCGGAGTCAATCAACCTCATCGTCCTACACAGCAGTACATCAGTAGTTCTTTCTAACGCTCAACTGCCGTACAGCTATGGGGGAAAAAGCACACCCTGGTTAAGAAAATAGAGAAGATGTGGGATCTAACTCTTAAGTAAGAACCAAGTCTGTATTTAGACATTCAACATCGAGATGCCTGCAAACAAACGACGAAGCTATAACTGAAAGTAAGGCATTATCAACAAAACAGCTTCCTTGCCGCTTTTGGTGTCCTTTGCTAAATTGTATACTAGATTTTCTTGTGCTACGATTTAAAACCCTCTTATTCACCTGATTTTCATTCGTCTCAAATCTGGCTCTCACAATCAGGCCTGGGATGTTGTGGTACGTGTGTTTGCCTATACAAATCACACCATCCTACCGGAAGCATTGGAACGTTGGCCAGTAAAAATGTTGGAACGCATCTTGCCACGTCATATGGAAATTATCTACAAGATCAATTACGATTTCATCCAGGTAAAGTGTTCTTGTTTTTTTATAGTTATCAATGTGACTATGTTATTCGCTCATCCTGAGTACTTTTACATCAACAATCGTGCCTTCTAATGAGATGTACAATACTACAAAAACACGTCTGTCTGTGTTCTATCTAGCGTCCTACTCTCATCTGTAAACATTGTGCCTTGTTGTCTTGATGTCGACCATCTGCCTTTAGAAATAGGGATCATGATTTTAGTCCCATTCATTCTGCTTTTCCCCTCTAAGCTAGATTTCTTTATATCCGTATGGTAAATCGGACCAATGTGAACCACTGATGTTTCAGATTGATCCGCACTCTCACTTGATCGTACCCTTCACATTCAAATAAGCCTTTCGGCTAGCTCACTTCTGAAGGAAGCACTGGATTTCAGTTAACGTTTAAAACCATACGCAGTTGATCCAATGCAGACCATAGTTTCAACCTAACTGAGAAGTCCTGATCACTGGGTTATCGATTGAATTGCACAAAGCGATTCTCCTTAGTCTGCTCTCGGGATGACCGGGCAAGCTGAGTACCGTTCACACAGTTTTAGTTGAATGTTTGGAGATGGTTATTCCGTCATGCCTACTGACGTTGTAGTCAGCACGAATTGGTTCCACAAACAGAAAGGCCGAAATGTAAATTCCGGTCCAGAGGAGGATATCTACTATTGACGAGCTCCAATAAGAGCGAACCCCGAGTCCTTCAGAAGTGGGCTAGACGAGAGGTTTACCTGAATGCGCAGGCTCCCATCGTGTATGAGTGGTCTGCAGTTTAAATAATTTAAATCCTCAAACAGTCACTAGTGTGTTTATTTTGATTATGATGACCAAGACTTTTGTGTTTCCAATCAGGCCGTGCTGATGAGTAATCTAGTGATATGTTATATCTATCTTGCATGAACACTGTACAATTCGTTGACGCCTCTGGAGGGTCGTTGCAATGCATGCCATATGTGTTTATTTATTCAGTATTTGAAAACTGTTAATCGTTCTGTTTGAAACATAAGGATGTATATGTCGGCGTATGCCAAAACACTTGCTACTTATGCTGGATTCAAATTTTAACAGATGATCACTAAACGCTATCCAAAAGATCAAGAGCGCGTACGTCGTATGTCCATGATTGAAGAAGAACCAGTCAAGGCAGTCAACACGGCAATTCTCTGTCTGATTGGCTCGCACGCGATCAACGGAGTGTCAGCAATTCACTCGAACATCATTAAGACCGATACGTTAGTTGCTTTAACCAGGTTTTTGTGACCACTATTTATTCTAACAATCATGGTCGATAATGTTTGCACATTTTTATAATCAAAATAATCGCCATCATTTCGTAAGGTTGTAGGTACGATTAGCTGTTAATTGATATCACCTCATGACAGCCGACCGTTGTATGCTTTACATTGGGGTATATCAGAGCCTCAACTCTTAGCTGCCCATGTTATTTTCCGGATTTTGTTCTGCCATCTGTTTAAGTCAACTTTAAGTAAGGCTAGTACTAGTAACACTTAATCAAAGACATACGTTCATGGGTTTGTACCGAGGTCGTCGCGAATGAGCGTGACGTTTACACATAAACCGAACAATCCCTCTTAAGAAGTGAAACGTTTCCGATAACAACCCCTGTTGGTTTTAACAAGAAAATAACAATATTTTGCTACCTCGTGCTTCAATTCACTCACCAACTCATCCTGCCATACGTTCACGTATTTTATTAAGAACAGTGGTAAGAACACCGTATCGCTTTCACAGCTCTTCTGGAGCTACGGAGACCAGATAATAGCGTGCATTCTTTTGTCCTGTAACCAAGTTAATCCTGGTTTATTGATTTCCGCCCTAGTCATGGGGTCTTAATCGATGGGTTGTTGATTAAAGTTAACTGTATATTTGTGTTACGATGTTTCGTGATGCTCACTCTCAAACCAACACTCCATAAAAGATGTCGTCCTTGTTGGAGCTCATTAGGCAAAGAAAGTCTGAATTGCGGATCGAACTGACAACCCTTCGTGTTACCAGCCGTAGCTGTCATCCGCTTGGCCATCGGACTCGTAACGTGCAGAGTTGCCGGTTCGATCTTCATTCATGCTATCTCTGTCTGGTGAGTTCGAACGAAAACGGGACCGTTTGTGAAGTGTCACTTTCCGGATTGGCACTATTTCGAGTCATGGTGACTGTATCCAGTGCAAACTGGATATTTACTTTTTCCTCTTCAGACAGCCGAGCAGCCAGAACATTACTCATAGTCGATTGTAACCGACCGTTTGGGATATGCGGGTTCGATCGTATCTAATGTCAGATCAGTGGCGCAGTAGACAGCGTAGTTGCCTCGTGGAAAAAGGAACGTAGGTCATAATCTCGGTCTTGACAAAGTTATATATTATTGCCGGACTCTAACAAGTGACAAACACAAGGTAATTCTTTTTAAACGAGGCTTCTTGGAATGCCTATCTGAATGCGAGGGCTTCGATTGGATATGAGCGATGTTAAGCTTAGCAACCAAAGCCCTGATTTCGTACAAGTCACCTAATGTTTCCATGGGTTACAGAGCACGCTAGATGGGGAACAGAGTGAACAGCGTGTTTTACATTGATTGTTCTATTGCCTTCGTACAATGGGGTTCGACGTTGTCATGCTACAACGGCCAGTAACTGTTGTCAGTATCCCAAATTAGATTAAAATTCCGAACAATGTTAGCATTTACCTCCTCCATTTTTCGGCAGTAGCTGGATTCGCTATCATTTTCGTCAGATATAGCTGGTTCTCTCCATCACTAGGTCGGGTTTTCTTGTCGCCCGCCACCAAAAGTTCCCGTCTTCAAAACAGTTTGTTTACCGTTTGCACAATGTTTGTGTCCACCGTCGATACCCGTGAAAACTGCCGTCCGGAAGTCAATCACGTCCCAGTGACTTATCAAACATGGTTGATAGTCAGTTACCGACGAAATTGAATTGATAATGGTGAATATGTCTTGTATTTAGAGTTACCAATTCGATCATCTGAGCGCTGATGAATATTGTAACGAACAACAGTCATCAACCTGACCAGAAAGTACCGTAAACCGGACAGACACTCATTGTTATAGTAACAGGGAATAACCAGAAATTACTGATGAGTAGTCGGGGATTTGGTTAATTTCAAGTTGAACATCACCCACAATTGATCGCAGCTGTCGCATTCCCATAGACCTCTCGATGAAAGCTGACTTGCCAGTTCTTTGCGTTTGCGCTACTATGGCTATAAACGGGTATGTGATTCATCTGATTGTGAATCCACTTAGACATCATGTGCAACGTATTTCTCGGTGTTTCAGTTTAATGTTTACTCCATCTCCTGAATTGGAACCAACGAAGTTTGTTATTCATTTTTATTCCGATTGATTTACGTTTATTCAAATGTAATTATCCTGAAAAGTTGTATACGATTCCAACATGTTTATCTTTTTTTGGAAGTTTCGGGAGATCGAATCATCATCAACGCATCATTCCCCCCTGCCCCTTTCAATAGGAAACAAGTTGCACAGAATCGGGGATTTTGCAATCCAACGAAGCATTTTTTAAGAACCGAACATATAATCAGCGTGAAGCCGCGGAGGAATTATCTTACTAATCCGGCAATATAACAAACTGAAAGAAATAAGGGTTAGCCACGCCTGCCGAGAGAAGAGTTATCCGTAGTTTTTTCTTGTTAACATTATATTATTATTATGCAATAATCCGAGACTTCTTATAGTGTCGCTCCAGAGGTATGCTCTGTCAGAATTTGACCTTTTTTATATAGGTATATTATGTGTGTGCAGTTATCGGATAAGTCGCCTGACCTCGAAGAGATCAGAAAGGTTCATAGCCAGGGACAGAGAAGAGACACAGAGGATATAGCGTAGGAGCACTGTTGTAAGGGTCAACAGCAGCGAAGCGAGCCGCAGACAATTTAGTTCGTTTCCTATGGTTTGCTCTTTATCACATTATGAAGAGAGCCAGCATTCTTATAGTTGGTCAATATCGTATAATGACACCTGTCTAATTAGCGTGAGCGAAAAATATGAGACTAATCGAGCGATATAAGAGGTGGACAAATTAGTTAAAAAAATTATTATTAACTATCAAATTTAGAACGAACCTCTCAGAATATACACCTTCCTTCGTAATAGAAAGTAGACAAAGAGAGCTGATCATATAAACACTACTGAATAGCAGTGCCCTGCTAGGTAGTATTTTGTGCGGTCATATTTCTTAATCAATGTCATAGCAGAGGTGAGTTAAAATGTAGTGAAAATATTCCATTAACACAAAATCATACAACAAGAGACAGAGAGGAGTGAAACCGACGTGTTTGGTCAACAGTCAAGCAGTATAGTATAAAGGTCACAAACTGTTTTGTCATATCACAAGATGGTGTGGCGGCGTCAAGAATTGCAACTGTGTTCGCGGATCTAATATGTTCGAAGATAAATCGTTCCGGTGCTTCATGAATAGGAAACATATATACTAGTTGAGTCAGTCACATACTGCCTCATCAGGCAGTGCTTTGGAGTCGATGACGCTTGTTGTCAAGTTGTCTAACTGTGTGAGACCGTTTGCAGAGCCTATTTTGATAAGTGTTCGACAACGCTGGTTCCGTCCAGTCCTGGAAATATAGGATGCTCAATATCCGTATTTGTATCCATAGTTTGCGCTCGACAGGGTGAACTAAAATGTCGAAACAATGATATGCTCTCGCTTTTCGTCTGACTGCTCCCTTGCGGCCTACCTGACATAGTTTTAATTAACATGACCGAAGTCCTAGTCAACACAGCTCTCCTGAATGACGTAATGAATAAACCTGATCACCATGCGTCACATGAAAACATCCCTGTGAACCACAGTCACGGACACAAATCGATCAATCCAAGGATAAGTTACAGGTGACGCCATTTTGTCGTACATTTTGGTGCAATCCACCTGGACTCGGACCATGCTGTTGTGCGTGCCCGTTTTGTTTTGTCATTTGTCCCAGAGAGCATACACTCGTAAATGCAAGATACTTAACTGACATTCGAGCAAGGAGAGTGTAAAGAACTCTTGCCGGAAAACACTAATGAACAACATGCCTAGTTGGAGTCATGCAAGTGAACCTAACGAACATTGGGAACAAATTGCAGCAGCTAAGAAAGCATGTTGTGAAGAGTTATGTTCCGAAGGAGCTGTTCAGTTGCGACAGAACTGGATTTCTGTCACGTCGATAAACCTCATGAACAAGCGTCGCTCGATCCCACCTGGTTCTGAATATGATGACGACCGTCGAGAACTGACTAAAAGCTTGCACAAAGATCGTCAGCATAACTTAATCGAACAGTGGAAAGAGAGATGAAACGAGCCTTTTTAGCACGGAATAACAGGAAGCTATTTTCTATGATCCGCGGTTTTAGTGACCGTCTGGTCGGTGTGAGACCATACGTGAAAAAGATGGTTCACTTATCACCAGTCAATCGCGCCGACTTGACAGGTGGGCTGAACATTTTGAAGAACAGTTCAGCTGGCCTCAACCAGACCATGTGGACGACGGGACCCGAATGGTCAGTTATTGCATTCCAGACGGCCCTCCGTCGGAAGCAGAAGTGGTCCTAGAGCTCAAATTATTGAAGCGTAACAAGGCTCCTGGACCAGACCTCATCACTCTTTCTCTCTTCAAGGATGGCGGGGAGAGGTTGATATCAGAACTGACGAAACTCCTCCAGACGATTTGGGAGACTGAAGAGGTACCTCGTGATTAGGTGCTTATCAACAGTAATTCCCGTTTTCAAAAAGGGAGCTCGAAGTCTACGTGACAACCACAGAGGCATCAGTCTAGTGTCTGTTGCGTCCAAGCTACTTGCTTATATTACTCACTTATATTGCATCGGTTTATTAGACCAAAAGAAAGTCAAAAACGTGAAGAACAGACAGCATTTCCACCCGGTCGAGGGTGCATCGGTCACATTTTTATCTTCCGACGGACCTTTGAGCAGCATCGGCACTCGCATTGGCAGCTGATGGTCGTGATTTTTGGTTTTTCGATCTGAAGGCTGCTTTGGATTCGGATGTTCGCGGCGTTCTCTGGAACTGTCTTCTTCGCAAGGGAGTACCAGGGAAATACGTGAATCTGTTGAGATCACTGTATGCTCACTCTGCAAGCAGGGTGAGAGTTTATGGACAACTGTCTCGAGCGTTCATCACTTCTAGTGGTGTTCGTCAAGGGTGTCCGATTTCACTCCTTCTGTTCAGTTGTCATGGTTGAAATTCTGCAAAGTACGCTTGTGGAATACAATGAGCTTCTTCAGTTGAGCATCTTGCTGGCGCTGGGTTGACCAACATAGAGTATGCAGATGATATTGCCTTACTTAGGCTGTCTATCGAAGACATTCAACTAATGCTAAACAAGATGAATGACCTGGATGGTTTATAAGGATGGTGCTTCACACCTTCAATTTGCAAGATGTTACTTCAGTACTGAGACATTCCACGTTCTTTAGTACAGACAATTAGACTGACACTGTGAACACTTTCATGTACACAGACGGCACCAACTCGTCAGTCTGTAATATTGCTGATGAGATATCAGTGAGGATAGCACAATCACGAGTCGCCTATGCCAATCTGTCATCTGTAGCATTGAAAAGACGTCCAGTTGTCACTGCAACAAAAGGTATATAATCACTATGTGCGTTTTGTTTTGCTCTGTGTTGCGGAAATGTAGCCTGTTCGCAGCAAAAATATCAACAGATTTACGGTGTATAACCATCATTGGATAAGTCAGTTAGCTCACATCAAGCAGGACGATCACGTGCGCAATGCAACCGACTGCCATCTTGTATTTCGGAACCTTTGGAGGCTGCGATCAGTCGGTCAACTACTCAACTTATACAGTCTGTGATGTTTGAGTCACGTAATCCGCATTTAATATGAGCATTTGCCGCACGGGGCATTGCTCACCGAGACCACCAACAGTTGGATAAAACCATATAATGATCAAGCAATGGGGTGACCACGAAGTATGAAGGTCCTGACTGTTCCACTGAGTAAAGTGGGTAGGTGTCGCCTGCCTGGATGGGGTCCTCGTGATCACTCAAACCGCTGGTTGGAAACGCTATCTGCGATGGAAATATGCTGCAGCCATTGGTATGATTGCAACTATACTTTAGATTCGTCTACTTAGCTTTGCTTTATCAACTGTTACCCTTTTTAGCATCATTCTTCTACTTTTTGGTTATTTTAAAGTTGAACATCACTCACAGTTGATCGCAGCTGTCGCATTCGGTCGTGCCTAATGTGAGGTCAATGGCGCAGTGGTAAACACGGTTGCCTCATGAAAGCATGGCCGGAGTTCTAGTCCCGGCAGTGGCAAGGATATGCACTACTGACGAGCTCTAATGAGAGCGAAACTCGAGTCTAGTGCTTCTTTTCGAAAGGGGCCGACTGGAAGTCTATGGGATGGCGAG
>LOND01029366.1:30183-52139 GCA_014220965.1 Paragonimus kellicotti
TAGCACGGAATAACAGGAAGCTATTTTCTATGATCCGCGGTTGTACTGACCGTCGAGTCGGTGTGAGACCATATGTGAAAAAGATGGTTCACTTATCACCAATCAATCGCGCCGACTTGACAGGTGGGCTGAACATTTTGAAGAACAGTTCAGCTGGCCTCAACCAGACCATGTGGACGACGGGACCCGAATGGTCAGTTATTGCATTCCAGACGGCCCTCCGTCGGAAGCAGAAGTGGTCCTAGAGCTCAAGTTATTGAAGCGTAACAAGGCTCCTGGACCAGACCTCCTCTCTCCTCTTTTCAAGGATGGCGGGGAGAGGTTGATATCAGAACTGACAAACTCCTCCAGACGATTTGGGAGACTGAAGAGGTACCTCGTGATTGGTGCTTATCAACAGTAATTCCCGTTTTCAAAAAGGGGGCTCGAAGTCTATGTGACAACCACAGAGGCATCAGTCTAGTGTGTGTTGCGTCCAAGCTACTTGCTTATATTACTCACTTATATTGCATCGGTTTATTAGACCAAAAGAAAGTCAAAAACGTGAAGAACAGACAGCATTTCCACCCGGTCGAGGGTGCATCGGTCACAGTTTTATCTTCCGACGGACCTTTGAGCATCGGCACTCGCATTGGCAGCTGATGGTCGTGATTTTTGGTTTTTCGATCTGAAGGCTGCTTTCGATTCAGTTGCTCGTAACGTTCTCTGGAACTGTCTTCTTCGCAAGGGAGTACCAGGGAAATACGTGAATCTGTTGAGATCACTGTATGCTCACTCTGCAAGCAGGGTGAGAGTTTATGGACAACTGTCTCGAGCGTTCATCACTTCTAGTGGTGTTCGTCAAGGGTGTCCGATTTCACTCCTTCTGTTCAGTTGTCATGGTTGAAATTCTGCAAAGTACGCTTGTGGAATACAATGAGCTTCTTCAGTTGAGCATCTTGCTGGCGCTGGGTTGACCAACATAGAGTATGCAGATGATATTGCCTTACTTAGGCTGTCTATCGAAGACATTCAACTCAATGCTAAACAAGATGAATGACCTGGATGGTTTATAAGGATGGTGCTTCACACCTTCAATTTGCAAGATGTTACTTCAGTACTGAGACATTCCACGTTCTTTAGTACAGACAATTAGACTGACACTGTGAACACTTTCATGTACACAGACGGCACCAACTCGTCAGTCTGTAATAGTTGCTGATGAGATATCAGTGAGGATAGCACAATCACGAGTCGCCTATGCCAATCTGTCATCTGTAGCATTGAAAAGACGTCCGGTTGTCACTGCAACAAAAGGTATATAATCACTATGTGCGTTTTGTTTTGCTCTGTGTTGCGGAAATGTAGCCTGTTCGCAGCAAAAATATCAACAGATTTACGGTGTATAACCATCATTGGATAAGTCAGTTAGCTCACATCAAGCAGGACGATCACGTGCGCAATGCAACCGACTGCCATCTTGTATTTCGGAACCTTTGGAGGCTGCGATCAGTCGGTCAACTACTCAACTTATACAGTCTGTGATGTTTGAGTCCACGTAATCCGCATTTAATATGAGCATTTGCCGCACGGGGCATTGCTCACCGAGACCACCAACAGTTGGATAAAACCATATAATGATCAAGCAATGGGGTGACCACGAAGTATGAAGGTCCTGGCTGTTCCACTGAGTATAGCGGGTAGGTGTCGGCTGTTTGGTTGGGATCCTCGTGATAACTCAAGCCGCCGTTTGGAAACGTTATCTGCGATGGAAATATGCTGCAGCCATTGGTATGATTGCAACTATACTTTAGATTCGTCTACTTAGCTTTGCTTTATCAACTGTTACCCTTTTTAGCATCATTCTTCTACTTTTTGGTTATTTTAAAGTTGAACATCACTCACAGTTGATCGCAGCTGTCGCATTCGGTCGTGCCTAATGTGAGGTCAATGGCGCAGTGGTAAACACGGTTGCCTCATGAAAGCATGGCCGGAGTTCTAGTCCCGGCAGTGGCAAGGATATGCACTACTGACGAGCTCTAATGAGAGCGAAACTCGAGTCTAGTGTTTTCGAAAGGGGCCGACTGGAAAGTCTATGGGAATGCGACAGCTGCGATCAATTGTGGGTGATGTTCAACTTGAAATTAACCAAATCCCTAGAATGATGCTAAAATGCTTCAGGTAACAGCATCTGATAAAGCAAGCTTAGTAGACCGAAATCTAAGTTAGTTGCAATCATACCAATGGCCTGGCAGCCGCATATTTCCATCGCACCGATAAACGGGTTCCAATGCGGCTGAATGTATATACTCGAGCGGTCCCAATCCAAACAAGCGACACCTTACTCCGCCTATACTCAGCTGGACATCAAGCCAGGACCTTAATATCTTCGTGGTTTCACCCATTTGCTTGATCATTATATGGTTTTATCCAAACTGTTGGTGTCTCTGAGCTCAATTCCGCCGTGCGGGCAAATGCTCTATTAAATGGCGGGATTACGTGACTCAAACATCACAGACTGTATAAGTTGAGTAGTTGACCGACTGATCGCAGGCTCCAAAGGTTCCGAAATACAAGATGGCAGTCGGTTGCATTGCGCACGTGATCGTCCTGCTTGATGTGAGCTAACTGACTTATCCAATGATGGTTATACACCGTAAATCTGTTGATATTTTTGCTGCGAACAGGCTACATTTCCGCAACACAGAGCAAAACAAAACGCACATAGTGATTATATACCCTTTGTTGCAGTGACAACCGGACGTCTTTTCAATGCTACAGATGACAGATTGGCATATGCAGACTCGTGATTGTGTAGTCTCTACTCCTCGATGATATCGTCGGCAGCTGCAGGCTCAACATTGTATTATCAGATGACGGAGTGTGGCTGCCGTCTGTGTACATGAAAGAGTGTTCACATGTGTCAGTTAAATAATTGTCTGTTACTAAAGAACGTGGAATGTCTCAGTACTGAAGTAACATCTTGCAAATTGAAGGTGTGAAGCACCATCCTTATAAACCATCCAGGTCATTCATCTTGTTTAGCATGAGTTGAATGTCTTCGATAGACAGCCTAAGTAAGGCAATATCATCTGCATACTCTATGTTGGTCAACCCAGCGCCAGCAAGATGCTCAACTGAAGAAGCTCATTGTATTCCACAAGCGTACTTTGCAGAATTTCAACCATGACAACTGAACAGAAGGAGTGAAATCGGACACCCTTGACGAATACCACTGAAAGCGATGAACAGTCGAGATAATTGTCCATAAAATCTCACCCTGCTTGCAGAGTTAGTATACAGTGATCTCAACAGTTTCACATATTTCCCTAGGTACTCCCTTGCGAAGAAGACAGTTCCAGAGGACGTCCGCGAACATCCGAATCGAAAGCAGCCTTCAGATCGAAAAACCAAAAATCACGACCATCAGCTGCCAATGCGAGTGCCGATGCTCAAAGGTCCGTCGGAAGATAAAACTGTGACCGATGCACCCTCGACCGGGTGGAAATGCTGTCTGTTCTTCACGTTTTTGACTTTCTTTTGGTCTAATAAACCGATGCAATATAAGTAAGTGAGTAATATAAGCAAGTAGCTTGGACGCAACACACACTAGACTGATGCCTCTGTGGTTGCTACGTAGCCTTCGAGCTCTGTTTGAAACGGGAATTACTGTTGATAAGCACTAATCACGAGGTACCTCTTCAGTTTCCCAAATCGTCTGGAGGAGTTTCGTCAGTTCTGATATCAACCTCTCCATGCCATCCTTGAAGAGAGCGGAAGAGTGGAGATCTGGTCCAGGAGCCTTGCTACGCTTCAGTAACTAAAACTCACTTAGGACTCATCCTGCTTCCGATGAGGGCCGTCTGGAATGCAATAACTGACCATTCGGGTCCCGTCGTCCACATGGTCTGGTTGAGGTCCAGCTGAACTGTTCTTCAAAATGTTCAGCCCACCTGTCATTTTTGGCGCGATTGGCTGATGATAAGCGAACCATCTTTTTTACGTATGGTCTCACACCGACCAGTGGTACGGTCAGGTAAAACCGCGGGATCATAGAAATACTTCCTGGTTCTATCGTTTTCGTTTTCTCTAAACATATTTTTAAAAAACTCTTCATACTTACGTCTTCGTCCTCCTCGCCCCTTTCTTTCAACTAACTTATTTTCTTTTTTTCTATTACATGCTCTTCTCTATTTCCCCCCTTTCCACTTTCTCCTCAAAACCATAAACCAATCTTTCTCTCCCCCCATACCCTCTCGACTCATCCCTTAACCCCCACTCTGTTATCATCATTTTTCCCCGTACCCCCCCTTAGTGATGTTTACGTGCTACCCCAATTTGCAGACTCGAGATATATGGAATGATTTATAAACCATCTGATATTTCGCCGTTCTTGGTATTATTGTTTTCATTGCTGTTTGTGCCTTGTTGGGAAGTAAAACACCTAACTAAGCACAGACACTGAATGCAATGGTGCCTTTCTTTGCGGCATGTCTTATTAAAAACCATTCGGACAAAAAATGAGTCAGTTTTTGATTTATGATATAACTTCGGAAAAAGTTGAACGTAAATCATGTTTATCCTTAGTTATACCCGTTAGGACTGCATCTGCGATTATGAGAATTTGACAAGCTAACTTCCGGCTTGAGCAAGTCTCAATGATTGATTTGCATGTTCCAAATATTTGACAGATTTTTATTACAAATATGTTGGGTTGACTGAAGAGTGCCTCACACTGAACGCAGTGGAACAGTCTGCGAGCTACCACATCGATAAGTTCGCCAAGCAACCTATATCACGTAGATCAACAAATCACTCGAATGATTGAGAGTTCTCATTCACATCTTGAAAATAATCCAAGCCTTATTATCACCGAGTTACAGGGAATTAAAATTTATACACGTAGAACTGTTTGGTTGTAGTAATGGAGTTGAACTTTCTAGGACATAAAGAAGTTTTCAACTCTTAGTGAAATAACGGCGCCGTTATGAGAACAGCGGTCATAGGACTGTTTTTGGTGCGGGAACCATTGTAGGATGAAGTGGTGGATTATCCACAAGTAACAACATTTCAAAGTGACTTGCTGTGCAACGAAGATAACACGTGGACATCCCGTTTTAGAAAGCTAAAATGCAACCAGTCACAGCTTTTTTTACCCCACTGATACGGACGGATACAAGGCACTTCGAATTGTCAGTTTTTTCACTAACCACGGTCGCAGTGGCTCGAAATGTTGGTCACGTGGCATCGGTGAACATCGGGTCGTACACGTGTCGAAGTTCAGCGGGTTCGATCTCCCTAACAGAACTACTCCCTATCTTGATGAGGTCCCAACGGAATGGACGATGGACCTTAGTTTGGGTACTGTCCGTTCAAAGTAAGCAGGAAATAGACAGTTAAAATCATTAAGTACACTAGCTGAATTTTCATCTAAGTATCATCTGGTGGTGGTGGCGTAGCCCATTAAGAAGTCAGATATTTTATCATGAAATGCCTACACTCGTTGGGACTAGATAATGGCCCCAGCGTTGTGATAACTCTGTAGAAGTTAATGAGCACACAAATGAAATACATTTATTTGAAACCACCCAACACTTGGAGCTGACCCTTATATAACATGAGTCATTGGGAACAATCTTAGGCTGGGGATGTTGTAAGGTCTCCCACCAACCTGCCACCCCCTAGTCGACTTCACATTCCTCCATTTTATCTCTGTCTTGGTGCAGATGGGCCCAAAATTTATAAGCAGCAGGTATAGACAGTACCGAACTTCTACATGCCGTAGATATAAGAGGGAGGTGTCTTCTACAACATTTTAGTTTTATAAGCTCGAACTATCCATCGAGTAAAAGGTAGTAAGTTCAGTTAAGCATCTTTAGAAAATGAACGATTGAGTTGTCATTGTTTAACTCAATGATGTACCACTGGCTGGGATGTTCAAAGGCAATTGAAACAAGAAATTGAATAAACTCAGACAGCTGATATTTACATCGAAACTGCTACAGTTTGTCCGAGGCTAAACTGCTTGCTGACACCTTTCAGAGTGTATGCTGTGTGACAAATGTTTACTATCAAAACTTGACTATATAGACACCAGTAAGGGCGCTTGTACTTGTCAACAGTGCATGAAAGTCGGGACAGCCTGCCACAATTTATGTGTCTTAAAAGACCTGTGCTCGCGGATAACACTGTTACATAACCATTCGTAAGGTATGGTACTACGTGTGTAGCTTTTTAAGTTCATAAACGAAGTCTCCTAATTATCGTGCCTAGTCGCGCGGCCTTACAAATTCCGTCTACAAAGTAGGATAACATGTCTTCAAATAATCAGTCGTTCGAAGCTCTTGGCTGTTAGGCGAAAAACGTTTCATCAGTAAACGAGGTGATATTCTTTGTTCACAGGCGTCATTGTTATTCCAACGTATAAAAATAGAGCGCTAAGATTAACAGGGTCATTGCACGGAGGTTCCTATTTGCCTACAACCGTAGGAAAATAGCTTCCTGTTATTCCGTGCTAAAAAGGCTCGTTTCATCTCTTTCGACTGTTCGATCAAGTAGTGCTCACGGTCTTTGCGCAAGCTTTTAGTCAGCTTGCTCGACGGTCGTCATCATATTCAGAACCAGGTGGGATCGAGCGACGCTTGTTCATGAGGTTTATCGACGTGACAGGAAATCCAGTTCTGTCGCAACTGAACAGCTCCTTCGGAACATACCTCTTCACAACATGCTTTCATAGCTGCTGCAATTTGTTCCCAATGTTCGTTAGGTTCACTTGCATGACTCCAACTAGGCATGTTGTTCATTAGTGTTTTCCGGCAAGCGTTCTTTACACTCTCCTTGCTCGAATGCCAGTTAAGTATCTTGCATTTACGAGCGTATGTCTGGACAAATGACAAAACAAAACGGGCACGCACAACAGCATGGTCCGAGTCCAGGTGGTTGCTCCAAAATGGCACGACAAAATGGCGTCACCTGTAACTTATCCTTGGTTGATCGATTTGTGTCCGTGACTGTGGTTCACAGGGATGTTTTCATGTGACGCATGGTGATCAGGTTTATTCATTACGTCATTCAGGAGAGCTGTGTTGACTAGGACTTCGGTCATGTTAATTAAAACTATGTCAGGTAGGCCGCAAGGGAGCAGTCAGACGAAAAGCAGATGCATTCATTGTTTCGACATTTTAGTTCACCCTGTCGAGCGCAAACTATGGATACAAATACGGATATTGAGCATCCTATATTTCCAGGACTGGACGGAACCAGCGTTGTCGAACACTTATCAAAATAGGCTCTGCAAACGGTCTCACACAGTTAGACAACTTGACAACAAGCACTCGGAAAGAGCCAGCGTCATCGACTCCCAAGCACTGCCTGATGAGGCAGTATGTGACTGACTCAACTAGGTTATCTCGTTTTCTATTCTGAACTCGAAAGATCGTTATCTACGATTTGCCCGAAACAGTTGCAATCTGACGCCGCCACACCATCTTGTGGATATGACAAGAACAGTTTGTGACCTTTATACTTCTGTGGTAACAACCGGCTTTAAACCTTTCTTTTTTAGTTTTGTGGTTTGGAATTTCCTACATTTAACTCATCTGCTATAAACATTAGTAGAAATGCGACAAAATCTCCTCGAGCACCAATCGTGTATTGTCAGTCTCTTGTCTACTCTATTCAGAGGACTGGGTTGTTCTTTGAGTAATAATTTTTTACTATTTTATATGCTAGCTATAAGTGCATAGGGCGAATAAAGGACACCTAGAAAAAGCTACTGGAATGCAGCCATATCTGCATTGAACGCTGCAACACATTAAAGCAACATTCTGACAGATATGCGTGGTTGACGACAGGATGTCTAGTGTGGGCTATTCTTCAGCTGTATGCCGATAGAGTAGATGTGAGCGACAAAATGCTTGGATGCAATCGATTCTGCAACGTTTCCTATGAAATGCAGAATGATGCGTAGATAATTCGGATCCCGAAATTCGATAACATGTTGGATCGGTTACCTTGGTATTACTTATAACGTAATCAACGGAATAAAGGTTATAACAAACTTCAGTTGTTCCAATTCAGAGGGAGTATAACATTAATGAACACCAAATAGGTTGCACAGGTCTAAGGGTACAATCAATGAATCATCCGTTTAGACTAGCAGGCAAACGCAAAAACGGCAAGTCAGTTTCTCTAGACGATGCAACAATGTGGGCTAAGTACGTATAGACTAGCCATTAAAAAATAGCACAATCGAAAAGGGTTGGGAACTGGCCGACAGACATTTGCACGATAATGTCTTTGTCCCTCCAGTGCTGGGTCAAACAAAATGCGCATTGACTGGATCGGAAAAACCACCAAAATGTGCGTTATAAACGTCGTTTGTTCTTGGGATCGTCACCAAGAGAGGTAAGGCAACCCTGACAGATAACCAACACAAGCATCGTAACCATGATAGATCACCAAGAGAGGTTTGACAGCCACTGCTTGAATTGCGTGGGAATCAAGGGTTTCGTACAGAATGCACAGCCAGGACTGAGAAGGCCTGTAATACATTGTTAACGGAGCAAGTAAAGCTACCCTCTCTGAATAATTAACGTTCCCGGGTCCCATGACTCTTCTGGTGGATAGTCTCTGGACAATCGGGTCGTTTTCAAAATAGATGAGATATTTGTGTTTTTCGAATGTCGCCGGACTGTAGAGCTAAGTCTGCTATAATACTCTTCAGGGTAGAAGACTTCAAAAATGTGACAATCCGTAACACTTTTCTCGGCTTTTTGGCGTCGCCCAAAATGCTTCGCTGTTATTGCTTTAACTAAGTATCGTGAATTCATTCTTACATTTTGTTCATATTACTTTCACATATGCATAGGGCTTTCCTCATCGTAAACAATAGGATGAGTAGTGTTCTTGGCAGGCTTCTTTCTGGCTGTTTTTTTTCCGACGTGGAGTCTTGTTAGGGTGTTTCAGAGCGACCATGTTTTTTTCTTCTCCAGGTCACTCGGTTTTATTGTCTATTTGTTTACAACTTATTTGCAGTGCTTGGCAGATGTTTAGGTCGACGACCATTGGATCTGAGTTAGTTTTTAGTCAATGACCGTTAAGATTACTGGTGAGTAGTCGAGGATTTGGTTAATTTTAAGTTGAACATCAGCTGTCGCATTCCCATAGACTATCCAGTCGGCCCCTTTCGAAAAGAAGCACTAGACTCGAGTTTCGCTCTCATTAGAGCTCGTCAGTAGTGCATATCCTTGCCACTACTCATCAGTAATCTAAAATATCGCCTAGCAGGTTTAATGAGATCGGAGATTTCGACCTGCCTAGGAAGTCCTAATCGCGGGGTTATCGATTGGAGTTAACAGACAGTAACTGTGTCTCCTCTCGAGACGATCGGGCAACCTGATCATTACTCACAAGCGAAAGTGGTTGAGCGTTCACATATGATAATTCGGTCGTGCCTAATGTGAGGTCAATGGCGCAGTGGTAAACACGGTTGCCTCATGAAAAGCAAGGCCGGAGTTCTAGTCCCGGCAGTGGCAAGGATATGCACTACTGACGAGCTCTAATGAGAGCGAAACTCGAGTCTAGTGCTTCTTTTCGAAAGAGGGCCGTTAAGATGTCTGTATCCAAGTCAAAAACCGATACAACTTTTACGACGTGTGTTCACGTTTTATGGTTACAGTTTGTCACATCTCTCTTCTGCCGAACGCCTTTCTTCGACGACCATCTCCCGTAGAACTTTCACTGTCCCCTAACTTCTGATCTTCTATCCACTCTTCAGTTTTTGATAATGTAGTGTTCACGTATTCCCATACCTTACTAAACGTGTTTGTTTCTGAGGTTTATCATTGTTCAATGACCGACACTGTGTTTCTCTGCCGAAGAGCGTCTAGGTGCGTGTGACTCTCGGCACTGTAACATTCGTTTGGACTTCCTCTTTACTCGCTGCCTACTCCCCTCTTTGTGAGTAGTATGCTTTATGACATAATTGTGCCCATGTGAAGGTCGCTTTGGCCGCCATCTTGAATTTGGACATTTTCTCTCGGGACGTACCATTTCGAACGTATGTGACATTTCATATTGATTCCATATATCTACTCTTATGTATTTGCTGATATCCATGTATTTTCTATTATAGAAACATTACCGAGCTGTTTGCGGTCGTTATCAGTTTGATTTGACCTCGGGGTGTTAAGTTCTAGTGGTACCCAGCTGACCTCTGAAGTGAAACGCAGAGCGGATTCTACAGGCACGATGCTAGTTTAATTGGTTAAGTATGTACTGTAAAAGTTGGCACCCGATACGTGTGAGCTTGACAAAACGAATGATGAAAACGTGATCACACCGTGACAGTCAATTTAACAGAGGCTTTCACGTTAGTGTTCGCTAGGCTCTAGTTGTATTACCACGGTAGCAAACGCTTTGTAATCTTCGGGTGGATTTTTTTTCCTAGTTTTAATGAAAATGCTCGTTATTACACAGACTTATTGTTGCAAATAACTTGCTGTGCTGACTCATCTGGTGTTTTTCTAACTCTCAACTGTTTAGTTTCAAAGATTTTGCAGAACTGTGGCCACATAAATTCCAAAACAAAACTAACGGGATTACACCGCGTCGATGGCTAATGTTGTGCAATCGGAAACTGGCTTCTCTGATTTCCACGAAACTGAACGATGACTGGATAACACAGCTTGGCCGGTTGGCCGAAATCAAACACGAAGCTGAGTCGCCAGATTTTTTGAATAAGGCGATGCAGGTATGGTTGTTGCTCTACACGCTTTCCCGCCGTTTCGACTGTGAATAGGTTTGAATATATGTTCGCCTTTTGTCTTAACCACAACAGGTGAACTCTTGTATGCTCAAACGGGGTACTCTGCGAACCACATGACGTCACCGTCTGGTCATCTTGCTGTGTGCATCGCCTGGTGTGAATTTCACTTCTGTTTTCCCCAAGGAACTCGTGCGAATTTTCAAGTAGTAACCACAATGTAGTGGTCATCGTAGTTTCAATACCCCCGGTTTTGCGTGCCGACGCCCTTGAAGCCATTCAGTCAGTAGTAGTAGTAGTAGCGAGAACAAACGTGTCTGTTATCTTTATTCGAGTGTTTCATGTTGTGTCAGCTGACAGTCGATTTGATATCAACCTGCGAGCAATTAGGATTGTAGTGTTCTCACAAGTTGATAACGTTGTGTATAAGTTGTTGAGGACTATTTGGCTTTCATCTAACGAGTGTTGGGTTCCTTCCAACAAGACTCTTCAGTACGATTACTGAGCATTCAGCACTGTGTGAACCTAACCTATTTCTCTATGTACACCTGTCACCTAAATTCACTTTCAAAATTGCCTACTACTTACAACCAGTTATGCCAACTATTTTCTGTATCATTACTGTTTTTGCGTGATTCAACGTTAGGTCAAAACTTTTAACAAACGAAGACTGGCGCAACTTATTCGGGAAGATTATGGTATTGAAGTGGATCCAAAGTCCATATTTGATGTGCAGGTAAAACATTTTAATCCATTACTTTTTATCCTGTGTTTGACAAGTTTTTATAGCCCTCATGAGGTTTCTGGGTCAGGGCGTATTAGTAACTATTTTGAACATTGAATGAGTCACCATATATCAGCAGTTTACCAGTTGACCTTCTTATCAATCATATCCGCTTTACGGAGTCAAACGTTTTCTACATTCAGCTGCTCGTGAAACGATGAGACGGATTTCATTTAAAGGACTCTAACAAGCCAAATATTTTGGATTACGTCGCGTTAATCTAAGATCCAAGTTTTAATCTGACTTCCGGTTGCCCGACAAACATGGTGTCTGAGTTGAATATGTTTTAACGAGACGAATAGACGCAGACATTTTGTTGAAGTCTGTGAGTTGTGGCGGATGCCTGATCTTGTGGAGCACCTTGATTTTGTTGGCGCAATTATATTTTGTACATCAACCCAAATTATACCGGGTAGTCGGACATTTGTTATTACGACGCAGTTAACAAGACAAGTTGAACAAACCGGTTATAGATCCCATTATATGCTCCAACGTCAACGGGGAAACTTGCGAGCACCTTCAGTAGTACGTTGATGGTCTCACTAAACGTCATATCGGTCGTCAGGGCATTTATCAGATGACTAGACTAAATTACACTTTCAATTATGGAACCGAACTTCTTTGTAAGGGACGTCATTTACTACTTTAACACGCTGAGAGGAACGAAGTCATGGTGTAATCTGCGATACCTTCAGTAGGATGAATTTTATCATGTACCAACTATCGACCTTCGTTAGTAGATGTCAGTAAGTAATTAACGTGTATGGATACTCAATACACACTGATAAAATCCCTAATGTTTTAGCAATTGCCTCGCGACACTCTCATGAAACTGTATAAATACTTAACTTTTATGAAACGGAAACATGCTTCAGTACAGTACGGAATTACGATGAGCAGAAGAATACCATGTGTTCGATATCATACTATCCGGTGATGTCTAATTTTAAAAAAAACATGCTGCAGATGGAAAAGAATCACACGTAATACACCAAAAGCTGTACAGATGAGACTAACACTTCTGTAGGAAATCGCAGTTGTGTTCAAGTCCACCCTAAAACATAAAAATCAACGAAAACTGTATCTGCATACTTCCGCAAATAATGTGTGGTTTATAAACACCGTTGAGATCAAAACTGACCAACGCATTTCCGATTCTACATTTTCACTGATTTGTTGTTCGTCCCAATTGTTTTGGGCATTCTGCGCTCTCGTCTGCGATCCAACTAATTTTTGCTTCCATAGAGTACATGTGAAATCTGTTCAACTACATCTTTTCTGATACAAGTATGTTATTGACGAATAGACTTCTCAGATTGATTTCAATAGTTTAGGCTTGTGATAGCCAGCAATGTGTCATCTAATTCTCAAATTTTAATCCAGATCATTCCATACATCTGCCTGAGTGATATTCAATTTTATAAAAATGTATATCTGTCTGATACCCCCTGTCTACAATGCTTTATTAAGAGATCATTGAGTTTGATCACAGTTAACCCAGTGTGAATCCGATGTGCCCTCAAATACCATAAGCGGTGTCTATGCTGTATAGACCAGTGATATCTGCAATTATTGTAGCTATCAATAATGCTCTCCTTCTCAGCAGAGTTCACATATTTATATATATCACTAAGTTTCAAGTGAGGGTGTTACTTTGCTGCTTGTTTAGCCCTAACGACATTTCTGCGCTTAGTTTTAACTAGCATAGAACTGAAGTGCCTACCATCTCGCGAACTCTTCTTGTAAACAACAGTTTCGACTGACTGTAAATAATTGTGTCAGTAGTAGCATTTTTTTGGACTATTTAAAAATTGTGAGTCTAACTTGCAGTATTCGAGGTTAGACTTATCGCATCCTGTACCCTTTGTCGAAATTCCAGCTTCATAGTTCGTGATACATAGCGACCGGCTGTTGACTTAGCAAAGAAAAATGAAAATAGCCACCAATAAGTTAGGGACGGTAGGTTAGGCCCTCTTCTTACGTTTGAGTTTTCACAACCTACCTATCGTCTAGCTGAAAAAGTTGGAGATATGACACCTAGTCGGGTTCAATGGCGTGAATGTTGTCATTGTTTGACTGAGTTATCGACTCGATATGAGAACTTAATGAAGTGGGGGTAGTTTAAGCCTCAAGGAGACTACCGCCTTGTCACCATTTACAATTTAGTTGTTTGTTTCCAAAGTGTAAGCGCCCTCATGTTAACTATTTCAGTTTAGGAGTTCAGGAGCTAAGTGTCAACTTTACCTTTTCTTTTATTCTTATATTATGGTTTATTCTTCCTTCAGTTATGCAATAGTTCAGCGTCAGTCAACAAATTGATGTTAATGATCACGATGATCTAGCTGCAAGTGTAGTTTGTTGGTAACGACAGCTCCATTCGAACGTACTACTAGGCATACAGGTTTCGCTTAATAGAGCCAAACCTAGTATTAGTGTGCAAGTGGTACGAAAAAAAATTCTAAATATTTCCGTGCCATAGCTTATCTATGTATCCGCCTTTGTGCAACATGCTGGCAGATCTAGTAATTTCTGTCGATTAAGGATTGTGACCACTGGTTGCCACTTGGCAACCGTATGATACAATCACATGTGGGCTATTTTCGGAACTGAATAATTGCTTGTTCCTCCGGATTATTGTAACCCTTGAGAAAACCTCTTTAATGCACCACATCACCAGTTTGGTTCCATTATAGTTTTTTATCATTTTGCACTGTTGTTTTGTCACGTTTGTGTTCATTGATTACGGGTTACTCGTTGACACGAAATCACGTGTGACCAACTTTTAGTCGACCGAATTCATCAGACAATATAGAATTCAGACGACTAGCCTCTAGATAGCACAGCGCCTTGTGGATTGCAAGTGTGTCCCCGTTCGTCCTGTGATAGTTGTACCACCAAACCGAAAAAAACTATCGCAACACCTGCGGGGCTCGGCCTCATCACTCAGTCGGTTTCAGCAGGGTACCTCGTACTGTGATTGGTTCGTAAATCTGGGCTACACTGTTTCAGGCGACAAGATTTCTTGTGCCTAACAGTGTAAATCGTTTTGATCCTGGAGAAAGGTTGTAAGTAGATGACCAAACCACTTGTTGATCCTATTTCTTTTTTTTGGCATTTTAAGGGACAATCTAAAAAGTAAACACATTAACCGAGTAATTGAGACGATGTTAAAAACGTTGCACCTAATCGAATTTGATTTTTTATTTTGTTAGCTTGTCTTAAGCTTCCCACGTATATCCGAATCAACTCTTGATTCCACACGTCAACTTTGACTGTCTGACCTTCTGTTCACAGGTAAAACGAATTCATGAGTATAAACGTCAACTGCTCAACTGTCTGCACATCATCACTATGTACAACACAATTCGCAACAACCCCAACGCAGATATCTATCCGCGCACTGTCATGATTGGGGGCAAGGCAGCGCCGGGTTACCACATGGCCAAGTTGATCATCAAGCTGATTAACTGCGTGGCGGACGCCGTGAACAAGCATCCGGTAGTGAGCAGAAAGTTGAAGGTGAGATCTGATAGTCTCTGGTTGATTACAACCTAAGTCAGCGTTGATGTCGTCAAAGAAAGGTGAACTCTGAATATTCCAAGTCGTCAGTTTAATTGGCCTGTTTGCGTGGGCTCATCGGAGGGACTGATGCATAAGGGATCAGCCTTTGCCTAATTGGAGCGATGGTTGTTGTTTGCACTGGAATGTTGACGAGTAGTCACAGTCACATATATTCTTATCTCATCACTGTTCGCATCTTTGGTGCTCCGACAAGTTGCTCGCTTGGATTGAGGCACCTCAACGATAAATACGGGGCCACACTGCAGTTGAAGGTATGTCCAAATGTGAGCAAATTAGTAATAACGATGCCGACTATCGGGAGCCTATTATCATGAGAGTGTTGGAGACGCTGTTCATTCCAAGCCATTGCCCACGGATGCTTTCGACTCACTTATCACAGTTTTGCCCAATATCATCGTTGTACACAGTCCCTTTCGGATTCCGTCTGTGATGCCACGAACAGAAGCTGTTGTACTGTCGGGTCCACGTTTCCAGACTAGGAAGTCTGTTACGTACGCACAACACACATGTCCTGTACGTGTGACTCTCACTTTACAGTTCAGCCTTACTCTTCAGTAATCCTGCCACGTTGTGCAGTGACCGATGAGAGTACATGAGATGGCGCTGCCAGGAAATCGTTGTTTCAATGATCACCTATTGATTGTCACTCATGTTTGCGTTTATCTTTCAATTATTCTACAGTACTTAGATATGTATACCTTACCACACTTGATGTCATTTAGCTGTGCTGCAAGACCGTCCACGTATCGCGAGACGACCAGGTGCCGTGCGATATTATTCTGATGTCATTCTGAGGGAATCTGGGGTTAAATGCACTATGCAGTTTGCTTCATTGGTCACAGATAAAAATGTTAGAGTGTAAACATGTCCTGCATAGTTCGTCATACAACACAACCCAACATGAATGCATATGTTTCTTCTTGTTATTAGTTCGGCGTAGTTTCGTACATTACTTTTGTGACAGTGATTTCAGTAGTCGTTTGAGTCGAACAAAAAAAGTTACAAGATCAACACTGGTATCGTCTAGTCAGCAGGCTACGGATGAGAATGTAGAATCATATGCCCAAATGAATTCACGATCCGACGCACTTGTGATAACTAATCGAAGGTCTGCAGCATCACTGGTTAAACGACACATCCTTTCTTCAGGCGTCAGTATAGAGTTGTCGTTTGCCATCACAATCATTCTGTTTCATCACAACCCACCGTTCTTAAAATGGGTGTAGGTTGTCAAAGTAACTCGTTTTACATCAATTTTAGTGTTTAAAACGAACGTTTTTAACCTTAACTTGACATGTTTAGGTGTGTATCAATCAGTCACTAATGACTGACCACCTTTCCTACCTCCCACTTCCCATTTTTCACATGTTAATTTGAGGCTTTCTGTACCACTGGTTGTTTGATGCTTACGAAACAGTCCGAACTGCATTTGTCTATCGATGTCTGTCTTCTGCTTTAATTACTGTGATGTCACTGTTTTAAAATTGTATGATTGCCCAATTTTTTCGTGAATCACTAAAAACAGCAGTATGTTGTCTGTTCTACCGCCTTACCAATTTGCCATCAATATTTTCTTTCAGGTAGTTTTTCTACAAAATTACCGGGTGTCGTTAGCCGAAGTGGTAATTCCAGCAGCAGATCTATCTGAACAAATTTCTACCGCAGGCACTGAGGCCTCTGGGACTGGAAACATGAAGTTTATGGTATGCAACTAGTTGACAGTTTCAGTCGCTTGTTTAGTGGGCTGCTATTGATGACTAACTCACACACATTCTGAGTGAAACTCACATAACAAACTGAATCCAGCGCACGTAAGTTATGGTTAGGCAATTGGGCTTGAGTGTAGTTATCACAGTCATGGGCGCCGTATGTGTCCCAACGGACCCTTTTTACTTCAAAAAAGCCCCACATACACGTTTGCTCTGGTTAAACGTCTAGTTGCGAGTGGATTTGACAACGATGTTAGCCGAACCTTTACATTCTAGTATGTTGCTCCGCATACTCCTCTCGATAGGAGGTAATGGGCCGGGGAGTTGCTCTTGTTTGCACCCCAACCTCGGAGTGTGATTCCTTCGAATCACAATCTTGCTCTTTCTCTCTTTCTGACACACCCTAACGAGGATGCAACTAATCTCTCACGGTTTGTTTTCAAACATCTAGAAACGGAAGTTTCATGTTCTGTTTGAAGACTTGCGTACCGTGTGCGTTTCGAAATTGCGAATTAACCGGTGTGCTTACGTACCACTATCGAATAGGTGTTACTAATTAGGATGCTCAATATAAGTAGTTTTGAAGATAATCAACTACCTATTTAATCCATAACAAAAATAGTTATTCCACCTGAACAATCAGCTGTTTCCATAGTTCAGTGTTACGGTGACGCAAACCTGTACGTTGATCATTTTACCCTGAACATCACGGCGTTAGCGGTTAACACAATCACTACAACTTCACATTGTATTTAGCTCAATGGGGCTCTTACAATCGGGACGATGGATGGCGCTAACGTTGAAATGGCCGAAGAGGTTGGCGAGACGAATATGTTTATTTTTGGTCTCCGAGTACACGAGGTGGAGGCCTTAAGAGAACGCGGGTAATGAGGCCGTTTTGTTACATTTCAACGTTTCCGTTTCTGTTTAAGGTTCCGATTCTCACTCGACCCCTGCCACTCGCATTCGTAACCGTGGTAACCACTCCAATCTTGCTGGTTCGTTTTAGCTACCGACCAGAAGATTATATAAAAAAGGATCCAAACCTGAAGATGGCATTGGAACAAATACGAGACGGGCACTTCTCGCCGGATAAACCGGAGCTTTTCAGTGATATTTACAACTCAATTGCTTGCGACGATCGTTACCTCCTCTGCGCTGACTACGCCGACTATATGAGAGCTCAGCGAGAGGTCAACGCCATATACAAAGTGAGCTGCAGCTTGAATGTCTCATATTCAAGTATCCTTAACCTATACCCGTACCTATCCTAAACCTATACTTCATGATCACGTTAGGGGTTCTCTATTAAATAACTATGCAGTTCAGTGTGGGCTGTAGTTTCGCTTGAACATTTCTCTTATTCCGTCCGTTCGAACACATTAGTAAGTTTCATACTATTATATACGACTTTGGATTTCGTTAAATAAGCGTATTCATTGGGCAACAGTGGGAGCTCCAAGATGGTTCTGAGTGAGCAATCGGTTGTACTCCGTCTTCATACTTCAACTCAGATGAGGGTCCACGAAGGACTAACATATCACGTGTTAAGAACGCGTTCTCAAGACTGTATCTTTCAATTCTTTTTAAATTTGGTCATCAACGGACTAGTAGAATAAGATTTGAGACATTCCTAGAAAATGGATGGAACCTGCTACCTAATGGAAGGCAGCCCGAATAACAGCACCTTCTGGTTGGATTCCTGACCGTTATGAACGCATGGACAGATAAACTAGTAAACGAATGAATGAATGTTTGCGTTAACAATATTAATACGTATCCTGATAACTAACACACATTACAAATATGTTCACACGCGGCTCCGTGTGCTACTAAGGGATTTAGTGTACACTTAGCAGCCACTGTATGCAGACTGTTTCCGCAAATTGCTGTAGTTACATAACTATAATCTTGAACAGCGATACGTCACATTATTGATAAACGTATCAGAAAATCAGAGAAACGAAAGTTTAAATGGCACAAAACGATATCCGTTTATTGGAAAAATACTGTTGATTTTGTAAGAAAACAAAACTATTCGTATGTCCCTTTGCCGTCGGGCGGCAACGGTGATGATTCAGATAGGCCAGTTCTTTATTGTGTTCCTCGACCTTGCTCCAATTTGTTCGGTCGTTTAGATTCAGCATGTTTCCGAACAGAATGTTTCGGTTGCAAGTCACAACCGAATTCGATGCATCAACCGACCGCCCTTTCAGTTCGCTGCCACTGGTCGGCGTGCGTCCTGCACACAATAGCTTATGCTTGCGCATTGGGTAGCCGAACGTTCGCCCATTGAGAAGCTGCTACAACTCAATCTCATCATGTGAAGAATGGCAACCGATTCATGTCGTCAGCAGCAAGTGTTGGAGATATAGTGAACAAAACAGCAACCCTCAGTACTAGTAGTCTTCGTCACTCCAGTTAACGTTCGACATCAAGGGAGTACCTCCATGACGTCCATGTATCGCTAGTGTAAAACGTCTTTGAGCTGGCGGCTGATTGGATTCAGTGATCTGACGATCTCTAGTGTTTAGTTGAGTTGTCTTTCAAACAAGTCAAGTTAATTAAGTGGAGTAGCGAAAGCCACGGTAAAGTTGTTCTGATGTTGCTGTCTTATTCACATTCGTAACTCCGGTGAGTGACACGGTTGAAAGCTGTATTCAGATCTCCTCTTTCTGAAGAGATCTCAACGTCGACTTAGTTTGCAGTCAGCGTGTAAACTTGCTAGTAGCAATCCACAGAGTTTTCCGACTTATTGGCCTGGTTGTATCTGCTGTGCTGCAGCCGCTTCGGAATCTACACTAATCCTGATGAACTTATTCTTCAGGAATTTGCGAAGTCTGGTCATTGTCTTACTGGCCTTACATAATTAACGTGTTCCATAGTAATGGTCTTACGGTACGGTATAAGTAAGAGCGGATTGGGCTTCTCAAGTGTGATCTGTCTAACCTGACCTTCTGAATTATAAGAAACAACCTGTGCTGCAGGACGTTCGAAAACGATGTATACATCAATGGTCACCGTTTTTACACCCATTGCTTTTTGGACATTGCCAGCACGTCACAATATGTTGCTGAATTTGATAATGTTGAGATGAGTAGTGCATCGTGTACTCGTAAACAGGGACTGTGTCCTTAAACTGAGAACACATACTGGATCTGAGTGCCCACGATATCCGTTAGGTTCTGTTACCTTTTGCATCTGACTTGAACCTCCACTTTCACACTGTCCACTTCACTTTACCTTCTGCTTAGGACACCATGCGTTGGGCGAAAATGAGCGTGCTCAATACACTGAGCAGCGGTAAATTCTCGTCTGATCGCACCATTGCCGAGTACGCCTACGATATTTGGGACGTGAAGCCAGAGCGCCACATCGCGTTGCCCCCAAGCATCCCAAGAACTGCACAACAAATTCCACCGGGCCACAAGCGCACATCGATCCGACGCAAATCACGTATAGATGACCCACATGCTTCCGCTAACAAACCGGTTTCTGAGTAAGTTTATCAGTGTTTGATGGGTTCGTTTTTAATTCTTTCGGTCTAACTCAGTTGAGCGTTGATCTGATACGAGTTCATCTCTTACTATGTAAATCCAGAAGCGGTAAGCTCTGGTTTAGTTTTTAGCATCCCTTTTCTGATTGGGTTTGGCTCAGGTGTGCCAAAGTAGTAAGGTGGATCATAATTGCCCATGAGTTGTCGGCCATCATGCAACTGTTGGTGACTGTCGAATTATGACCAAGTCGGTTGAAGCGACCTTGTTGCGATCCAGTCATCAAATACACATCTAGATCATTAGACTTAACTGTCAAAACAACTTATGGTTTTTTTCTATATTATGTGTCATCGCCGGTTCAGTTGTTTGATCAACCTGTATTCTTATTGGGCGGCACAGGTGATTGAAAGTTTCGCTCGCTGCGCAACACGTGATCCTGTGATAAACCGCGTATATTGTCCCTGTTATTGTGTCTTTCCTAATACAGTTGGACATTGGTGGTGCCACCACCCCTGAGATCCTGTCAGATGGTGCTATTCATTGAGGAAGTTGTGATCATTTAAGCTCACAAACTCCTCTTGCAGGTCATCGCTTCGAATTTTGTACGTGCCAAAACTCAAAACTAGACTGCAAAGTTCAGCGTTTCGTGCAGCGTATGGATGAGAACCCGGGGACAACGAGTCTAATGTTGTAGCACCCATTCTGTTGTACCTCATGTTGCTTTCTGCAGGTGCACTGTTCAACGTTTCCCGAACATCACGCCTATCGTTTGCTCGCTACAGTGACCCATTTGTTGCCTCCAACTCCTCCAACCACAGCTTTGCAATGCATTGCTTGACTTTTTATTATAACGTTTGATTCCTGTACGGAAGCGTTTGCAAATCGAACCTATCAAAACAGCTGTCAACTAGGGTTGAGAATCACAGAACTTATGGTAATAACTTGTTGATGTTTTCGACGGGCGTTGTTAATCTGTTTCGCAGTATCGAGGATTCATTGCTAATCAAGTCGTAAGTCTGATTTCTGTTGGCGTCATACTTATCTGAGAATTGATAATGGCTCGCTCCATCATCACTCTCTTTTTGGCAATGTCCGTTCCAGCAGACAGTTTCGATTTCTTTTATCTCTTATGACCAACGCTGTTAATAAGTGGCGGAATAAACGTCATTGTGCTGTTATCTTGGTCATCAGTTGAAGCGGGCTGTTAGTTGCTACCCAGTCGATCAAATGTAGGATATGAATTGACAGGCTGGCTGGCCACACATGTCACGGTAGTACACAAAGATGAACACGACAAACCATCGTCCAGAGTCAATTGTCTGTTCGGATTACGCGTCCGAGGTATCATCGGTTCATGTGAATTACTGGTTAGCACCCAATGATGAACACTGTCAGTTTACACATAGTCGAGCACGTTAGTTCTAGGACGTTGCTTTGGCATCTACGCGAGTGGCAATGATGCGACGAGTATTTGTCTAACCAGTATATGAGGGAGACGTGTTCATCGTCGGCTACTTAGTATGAATCGTTCTTGTTGAATGCGTCCGCGTTTTACACAAAAGGTCCAGCTGGCAACATTGTTGTAGAAGTTGGTTGGCAACGGAAGCTGTTCTATCAGAGGTCGACAGTTGTCAAATGAA
>LOND01029367.1:4896-16201 GCA_014220965.1 Paragonimus kellicotti
AGAATCGCTCTAATACCATGAACGGTTGTATGCTGCAACAGCACGTAGAAATTGATCCCATTCTGAAACAACGTCGTGACCGCATCTGTAGTTACTCCTTCCTGGGTTGATATAGTTTTCCGCTCCTCGTCATGACTTGTGATCAGTTCGTGATAGGAAATAGTACGGACTAGTGATTACAAAATCTGGCCCACTTGGTCGTGTATGGGTTTACTTCGCTCAGTTGTACAGTAGGTAGGAGGTTATTGTCTAACTTTGATTATTGCTACGCTTCGTAGATCTATTTAAAGCTACATCGAAAGTTAGAATTCTACGGAAAGGTTTTAGATCTTATTGGACAACACGCCGGTGGCCAGAATCAACCGTTGGGTGATCGGCATGTTCTTTTTTGGGGTACCTTTCTTGTCCCCCTTATTCCAAAGACAGCATTGCATGCAACTTCAAAAATAGTTCTGCCATGTGGTCGTGGGATGGCTCCTACGCAGTCAGTAGTGCAACATGCAACCCTGTAGGTGTCACTGTTTTTGTCTGATTTCTCGCTTTTGGCCTCTCTGATGTGGTTATACTTGATAAAACCAAAGTCTCAGGCGACACGGCTCCCGGATCAACTCAACGAATGTGCCCTATTGCTACATCGGGGCAACGGACTAGATCTCTGAATTTTGCGGTCTCAATAGCTTGAACGAGACTCATTCCGGGATAGCTAGAGGAGCGCAAAATTTTGAAGGCCACGATGGGGTCTTATCGCGAATGCAATATACCCTGATGAGAACAATCATAATATGCAGCGTTCTCCTTATTGGTTCATGTTTAATCCTTCAACTCTGTCAACAGCTCGTAGTTAGACGGCCTCTCATTCGGCCACATACTTTTTCCAATGCAGGATACGTACATTAATATTTGTTTTCAGCAACGGTCTTGTGAGTGTATCAAAAGGCCGAGCAACTCACATTGTTGGGTACTTCCCCGGTGGCGTACTCAGCGTTACCAAACTGCTGTGTATGTCTTTACCAGGCGCCGAAGTATTCGCACCTGGTCAGACATCTGCAGATATTTTTGTGCCCAGATCCCAAGTCTTGTGCAACCGCGTATAAAAGGCGTCACCAATGTGGCGCTGCTTTGTGCTGCGTTGCCTAATATACGTTATCTTGCATTTAACCCTTTGGATGAAATCCGGTTACGCACTGTCTAGAGATGTACTGCATCCAGGTAACCTTGGAAAATGTCTGCGTCGCACCGTCATGTCACCTGCGTGCATGAATTTGCATTATTTTAGGGTGACAGAGGTAGCCTTACCGAACAGTACGAACAACAACGGTTCTATTACTGGATCTTGCAGTATTGCGGCGTATGCGCAGAACAATGTAGATTATATTCTATTGACCTTGACTGTGCATGCTTCTCTTGCAAGATGTTGCTGTGGCCACAATCGCAATAATCATCCCAGCCTTAAATCAGATAGCATTGCCAGATAGTTCAACTTAAGGTGACTTAATCGAGAACACAGTTAAAACGCGGTGATTCTACCTCACTCTCATTTTTAAATTGATCATCCATTTGTGAAGTGTAGGCACTCTGGTGCTAATTGTCTGGCTTTTCACGACTAAACTGTGCTAGAACGCAGGTCTCATTCTTGTCCTTATTTTACTTCTGGCCTGTTTTTCAGCTAGCCGCGTGACAGCTAAGCATCAACGTGAGCCAGTAATTCATTGTTGTAGATGACGATTTTATCTTTTTATAATGACGTGGTTTAGTCGAAATCGATCTCACTATCTTTCGGCATATTTGTGATGCATACTTGTACAACATTGTTTCAGCTAAATCTGTCGAATGAGCAGTCACTAACCAAGCGATTCGCTTCCCTTGTGCACGTTAAGTCATCACCACAACCGCCTTGAGCCTGATCAATAGGTACTGTGACTTAGGCCGCTGGTTGCCTTAGCAGTTACGTGGAATACCCTAGAAGAAGAAGACGTTACTTAAGAGGTTGAAAATTAATAGGAGAAAGCTAAGCGGAAATACTGGAAATCGTATGAATGTAGGCTGGCCATCGACTATGACACACTGTCATATTGGAAAATGTTTGTAGTCGGCGAGTTGAATGATCACGAAGACCCCATCCAGCAGGCGACACCTACTCACTTTACTCAGTGGAACAGTCAGGGTCTTCATATTTCGTGACCACGTTGTTGCTTGACCACCACGTGGTTTTACCCAACTGTTGGTGGTTTTACTATATATGGTCCGGTGCGGTAAACACTCAGCTGGCACGTGGAGCACGTGACCCAACTATCGTAAGCTGTGCAGTGTGACTAGTTGACCAATTGATCGCGCATCCCGAGCGTTCAAAAAATCCGTTCCCTTAAACCGTTACCGTTTGAATGAATCAACTGAGTACCTTCTGTTGTAAACTACTTGTTTGGAATTCGTCGTAGTCTCGATCAACACTGAACTCGTCTACAGCAATTTTCTCGGTCTACGATGCTTTGTCAAAATGACTGGGATAGTTTACTGACACAAGCCTGAACTAACTCAGCAACGACGCTGATTTGCAAACATGCTATGGCGGATTATGAGGATAAAGACATAGGCGAACTAATGTGGTTGACACTTCAAGTTCAGGCCGGTACAATTGTTGGTAAAGTTGGATCGATATTATCGATCAGGCCTGTTACAAAGAAACTAGGTCACTCGCCCATGAACTGGTGATGGCTTGATTAGCTCATTACGTCATACTTATCCATTGGTTTGACAACTCTGGTTGGCCGTCGATCCGGTGGATTTGTGGTCATGACACCGCTTTTGATGACATAATACTGGGTCAAGCAACCTAGTTCCGATAGCCTCGACAGTACAGTGTTCTCATTCGAACGGACCTTGATAGATTATCTGGCACGCGACAGACTACTCGGATCATTGTTGACTTGGTGTTCATTTTTAACTAGATAAGATAGGCGATTGTGTTTCAACGTGCCCCAACCAACGTGGGTGGTGTTCTCGGATTCGTTTCGAAAGTTGTCTTGACGTTCGACCAATATAACCTGCTCCACAGGAACAAGTGAATGAGTAGATACACATAGATGAGGTCTGAACTGTCAGTCTATCTTTGTTATAAGAATCTGAGAACTGGGGATGTGGTTAATTAGATACGGAGTTCAGCCGTTGCAGAGGTCCTGCAGATTGTTTGATCAGGTCCGTTTGTCAGCTGTTTCACAGCATTCGTCACCCTCAAACTGCACTCGAATGAACAGGGGTTTCTTTTTTACGTTCTGAACTTCAGATTTACGTAGAGTTCTGATCATGTTTTTAGTGATATATCGTGCTGGGTAGCCGCTATCATGAACTATGTTCCCTGTGAATTCAAACACACTATCTAGCATATCCGTTTGACAAATTCTATCAGTCAGGCAGTGCACCAGATTTTTCTTCTGTTTGAGGGGTACAAAATTGTGAAAGTTTCTGTGCTGACATTTCCAGGTATTCTTCCGGTAATATGCGTTTACACCGACGAATAGACGGCACTGTTTAATGCAGGATTCACCACGCGCACCTTCCCTTCTTTCCCGGCTTTCACGTGACGTATGTAGAGCCGCATTTTACCGGGCTCTCTAGGTCGGGGAATGGTGCTAATTCATGCGTTGTTGGTGAGTAGCGGTGGCCATTTCATTTCTTACCGTGTCATTGTCTATCGTAATCGTACGGAGCATCAAATCATTTAGTTGGGGCAATCGTTCGAGTTGCTAGTTACCATCAACACAACTTTCGAATGTCCCTGCTGCCTCGATTCGGGCAATCTGACATCTTACTCCACGTATAACAGCTGACAGCTAGCACCTGTTGGTTTGAGGGTTGAAAGTGTAATTTCAGTTAACTTAGCATGTAGTGGCCCTTGTGCTTTTTTTTTATAGCTTGCACTATGAGCAGTGGAGTGCACCTTTGCTTTGATGTTGAGCTACCCATCCAAGGGAAAGGTCAACGACATCACGTAGTTATTTCGTCCCTTACTCTCACAGGAACGTAAGCGTGTACTTTCAGCGAGCACGCAAAAACTTTGACCGCGAAGTCCGCGGTTGTGACCTTTTGTTTGAATCATTTCAGTTTTTTGCCTAGCTACTATGCCCATGTGACTCTAATAGCCACTTGGTAACATGCACCGGTTCAGTGTGGATGCGACAAACCCTGTTTATCCAGGCAATATGGTTGCAGTTTCAACGTTTACCTTGCCTGGCGTCTGCTGACAAGTCGTATACTGAGCCATGTATCAGCCGCGTTCTGTTAGACTACCAAACCTTCACTAGGATGTTATTGCGCGTCGATGGACAAACAGGAATGATCATGGCACAAAGATGCCAATTCAAGTCATGTTTTCCGGGCAACCCCAACGTTAGGTAGCGCTTTTAACGTCGCAGAGTTTGTTGCGTGATGAGATTTGCAGCGGCAGATGTTATGTCTTCAGATTTGAACGACAGAGATAGTCTGTGGGCGCCTCCTGACAATCGAGCTTGTCACGGCTGGAACTCGACGGTAAACTCGTTGGTATTTCGGAAGAACTGTCCGTGCCAGAAACCTGAGTTCAGAATTCTGAGAGGGGGAATCTCGTAACGAAGGAGCCTATTGATGGAGTATACAGAAGCAACCGTTAATGGCCTGCGTGGGAATAACAGCGAATCCGAGGTGCACATTGTACTGTTTACTAATGCAAATTCTGATAAGTGGCCAAGACGACGAAGGCTGCTACATATATGGACCCTTAGATATAGAGCGAAGCCAGTTGTTAAGGCTGAGACTGCTGATATCAGTGTGGCGAAAATATACGGGGTTTGAGTCGGACAGCAGGGCTGCGCTGGCTACCGTATCCTTTCTTCGAGGGAACTAAGCTGACTTTAGTCGAAATAAGAAAGACTTTATCGCAAATTGTTAAGGACATTTTTTTCAATGAGACGCTCACTAGCAAGTGTTATTTATTATGGTGTTGACGTACGCAAGTACTTTTACTGGCAGCTATATAACGACGCATATAACATGCGAAACGGGATTGAATGGTGGTTATCAAAATTTTCAAAGATGGTAAGGCGTGAAAAAGAATGTATGGTTAAGGACGCTGAAATTGTGTTCAGTTTGACGAACTTGCTCAGTCAGATATGTGCGGTGAGCGCGTTTTCATCACTTAAATCTGAAAATTCGGGATAACCGGGGTTTGAACTCTCAACAGTATGCTACCTGATCAAAGTTGTTACTAATTAGACACGTGGTGTGTCACTTCTTTTTTCTTAAGACATGTTGAAGTTGTTTGAAATCCGCGAATTTTATATGCACTGTCGTTTTTGAGGGTCCCTACTTTTCATCTTTATTACTACCTCTATACCTTGATGTTTTGTCTCATTGTGATGTCCTCGGTATTGAAATTGTTTGCTCCGATTTGTGTAGACTGACGTTTTTATCTTTTATTTTCAGTTCATTCTGACAGTTAGAAACCAAGACAAAGTGCTGTACCAACAGGTCTTATCCCCCCACAACAATCCATCTTCTGTTCCTTCTGGGCTCCGGTCCTGGTCATGGGGCTTTCCGGCTGAAAATGCACATTACATTGGTCTATACCCACGTTCCTGGACCATTTACGAGCTGCCTCAGTTTAAGTTGATTTTAATTTGTCAACAAGTAAGTGTAATCTACCGTATTCTTACTCTTCCATGCTGCGATTGGTTTTGTCATGTCGGCCGCATAAACCTTCTACATAGTCATCATCATAACAGCCATGAGCCTGACCAAAGGTACTGTGGCTCGGGCTGCCGCTCACCTCAACAGTGACGTGGAATATCCTAGAAGAAAACGTTACTAAGAAGGTTGAAAATTAATAGAAGTCTAAGAAAGAACTAGAAATGGTATGGATGCAGGTACGCCATTGACTGCGACACGCCGCCATCTCGGATAGCGTCTCTAACCAGCGGTTTGAGTGATCACGAGGACCCATCCAGGCAGGCGACACCTACCCACTTTACTCAGTGGAGCAGTCAGGGTTTTCATATTTCGTGACCACGTTGTCGCTTGACCACCACGTGGTTTCACCCAACTGTTGGTGGTCTCAGTATATAATGCCCGGTACGGTAACAATAATAATGATAGTAATAATAGTAATAATAATAAGATACAGTAATCTCTCTAGAGCAACCGATTGTAATGTTCGCTCAATGGAGTAGATGTTGGGAATGTATTGTTTAGTTCAGTGATGAATTGTTACAAAGCCAAAACTATTTTCACCATATCGCACAATTTGTTTTTCTGATATGTGCGAATGTTCATCTGGCCCTTAGCCGCTCGTAAACTTTTAGACACACTGTGCTAGTTCCTACCCCACTGTTTTTGTTAACCGTACACACATAATCTATTCTAATGCTTCAACATTTCTGGTCAACCAAGTGGCGATGTTGACGCCTTCCACACTTAAGATATACCAACTTATTAATGTGGCTGATTTATGCGTGATTGGGCGAGCGCATTTAGACATTACCGTTCAATCCAGGCTGTTGATTATACTTCGCTTGTTTTTTTATCATGTCCATCGCTGCTCAATATCAACCCCTGGTTTTCGTTCAAAATTGCATAATCCTTACGTTAAGTCGCAACATTTTACAGTGGATGACCTCCGAATTGAGTATATTTCCAGGTGAATGTTTGTCACTGTCTGTGTTAAATCATTGATTGTCAGTTCGATCGCAAAAACTGCGTGAACGCTGATTCGATATAAGGCGAATTGATATTTTACGTCGCGTTTGCTTTCACAAATTTGTCTGCATATGTATTCATTTTTCATTGAGTTACCCAGCTGATCGTATCATTTCGACTATTTTTATCCAGATTTCCCCGGTAATACCCCATAATTACAAAACCACCTGTTTACCAAGCTGTGTATTCGTCTGGCGGGTGCTCAATCTTGGCGCAGTCCCCTTGAGCGTGTCCATCTCTTTCTCATGGTACGGGCCAGATCATGTGCCTCGCAATACCACCAATTATTCCTCCTTAGTTTCTCAACCTAGTTCAACTCGCCGTCAGTCGGATTCCGCATCAGAGGGTGTTGATGGTGTCGTCGTCTCGGAGGAATCGCTCCAATCAACCAACGGTACGTATTCCGAATGTCTCAGCAGCTATCTCTGCCGTTCCTCTTCGTTCAGTTCTAAATCGAGCAGCACATATGGGTGTTTGCTAGACCGGATGATTGGGAATGAATTGCCATGTTGTTTCGGCATTGCCGCGAAGAACACCGACCAGGCAAGTGGCTTGACAACCGGTTTCATATTTTGTTTGTCTCTCCTCAAATCTCAAATTCGGTTGGTTGGATCCCTTGAGAGCTGTTGCAGTTCATATCACTGGGGTTTCAGACTTTCTGCAAAATGATTTTGGGCTCCGAGCATATCCCCGATTAGTATTCTTGGAGTGCCGTTCGTTGATCATCACTGTGCATGCAGGAGTTCACGGTGCATCAATTTACGGATTTGAAGCAAATCGATCGAACTACTGATGGCAATTTATTCACGAGAAGCAGCGCAGCATTCCTCATTAGTCCTATCGAGAAGAGTAAGGACCTAACTGATTAGGAGCACCCAGATGAATTCTTGAGTTTTGGGAATCATGTCACACGTTGCGCATCGAGTGCGACCACGAATACTTGTACGGTTTCAAGACCGTTTGCGACTTGCCTGAATGACAGTTAGTCGACAGGTTTTTGGTCGTCATAGTTGTTAGCACACCGAGACACTGAAGTTTCGTTTGTCTGTGTTTATCAGCTGACCAAGAGAAGTGTAAATCAGCAGTTTTCGGTAGCCGGACTAATTGCGTTCTGGATTCAGCTAGGAACATTTCTCTGTCATGTATTGTCTAATATCATATACTGTTGGATAAGAGCGTAGTAAATACTTTTTTTATTTGAATTATTCTCGTTTCAGGTCACTGTCAGTCGATGTCCGGGCTTTCTGTTTGAGCGTCACTTTTCCCTTAACTTGGCTGTCTCGCCATCCACCAATACAGGGGTTAGTGACTCACAGAGCGCTGCCGATATGCGTTCCTACCAATCGGCACCATCTGCACGGATGATATGGGATGAGTTGCAGTCTCCCTCTGGTCTAAAAGATACCGACACAGGTTAGTGTTAGGGATGGATGGAAGCCTGTTTGCTGGTTTGCATTGTGCGTTTCAGAAACATTATTATTGTGTGCATACATGTTCAAAACGCGGTCCAGCCTAATGTCACTTCTTAAGTTATAGTCAGTCATTTGATTTTTTTGGGCACACGGTGATTCCATATTGTTTGGGCTGGCAGTACACCAAATGAATATATATCGGGATGTTCAATGTCCAGACAATGATCTCTATCTGAAGCACATTGACGACCAGTTTCGTATAGCGTGCCACTGATTGACCAGATTCAACAGAGTGCTGTCAGGATAAGCGAACTGTTCTGACCACGGAACACAATTGTCTCGCTTAATAAACATAGTTAGTTCGGACACGTTCTGCACATGTCATCGGCTCGTCGCTTTCCACATCATGCTCTGCTTGAGTGTTCTGAGTTAAGCTGTTTCTGTACTCCGGTAGCCAATACGTGACTTGGGTTGAGAAAATAGAAGTTATGGCGCAAGCGCACATCTCATTATGGCCTTCTCAGCTTTCTAGCCGTGTTATAAAAGGCACCAAGTGCCTTCTTTGATTGCCAACTCTTTCGTTCATGAATGAAACTTGTGGCACTTTGTGTCTCTCGATCATTTTGTTTTACGTTCGTGAATTGTTTAGTATCTGTTTTTCAACTTTTCATCACTGTCTTTTGCTTCCTCGCTTTGTTGCGTTGGTACCAAGTGTCCTGTAACTTGTTAAGTGTTGAATTATTCTTTCATAGCTGAACGTTGACTAATTACCATATTCTAGAATTTCTCCCAACGCGATACACTAGCGGAATAAAGTCACGCGTATTCCTGTTTTATCTATGCGAAGGAAACGTACTGCGACCGAGTGCTGTATCACTATTTGACGGGCAATTTTCAAAACACTGTCTGAAACTTTGTTTGCCCGGAGCTTTCCGCGTTAGATAGAAGCATTTTTCACATAAGGTTTTCGACGATAGCTGAACATTTATTTTACATTTTCCCTTGAACCACTCAAGATTTTCGGATTATTAATATACACTTTTAACTTCAGGTATTCTCAGTGTAAAAATCCCTGGAATTTAAGTCTGACAATCTGGAAAGCCATTCCGCCGGTCCACCTAGGATCATTGTTGCCCGGAAGTATCGTTGAATTAGTTGTTAATGCAAAGCGCGTAATCTGATGGTGCCGTCCTGTTGAAAACATATATGCGAACCATCATAAACTGGCATTAGCTTTTAAGTAAGAGTCAGGCAATCGTTCAGCATAAGACAATTCGGCACACTTGATGGTATAACTTTTGAATATGGTCCAACGCAATGTTATCTGTGACGTTCGCTGAAAAAGTTAAGGCATGATTATGCGATTCGACACTAGCAAATGATCAGACCATAAGTTCAGTCAGCCTGTAGAATGGCCTGTCCTTAGTCCGGAATGATACTCCATTTTGAAACTAAATCAAAGCATGTACTTGATAACCAAAAATGGATGCGTTCATCATGTGGCGAGATATGGCCGTTTGAGAACTGTCATAAACGTTCAGTTATTGGCGTCCATAAGTCTGAAAACGCAGCTGTTTTGTGTATTCAAAAACCGCAACCTCGTCATAGTGAGGTCGATTTGAGGTCTATTACCAATGTTGAATAGCTCATCGAGGATGTTTCACGTTGACAATGTGTGTATATACTAATATACCCCCTGTTAAAACGAGACATGCAACTAGAAGTGACGTGACTCACTTCGTTCCTCTTATGCTCCCATTTCGGTTTTGATGCTGTGTCCGCATCGGTATGCCATTCTTCTAGTGTTAAATCGAGCCTGCTTGAACCTCAATGGGCCACTTCGATGTGGTTGTGGTGGCAAGACGATCTATCATGTGACCGAAACACAGCTCCCGAACGCTAATCGCACACAGTTGTGACCATATCGAGATGTATGAGTCAGTTCAGTGGGCGAATGTAGGTGACGATCATATCGAGCGGTAAACTGGTTATCCGCATGTTTCAAAGCAATACCTCAAGGCACGGAGTTACCGAAATTTTGTAGTTTTCGTAAACCACAGTAATGTGATGGATGCACTGATCGTGCTACTAAACGTGGTGAGCAGAGGCAGTTTACATACCCGACTGCTTTTTTATAGAAATAGGTAGACGCTTGTTACTATGATTACATTTTACTACCTCCAGGTTCTGATTGCAAGTGGAAATCGACTTCATGTTTTCCCCAAGATAAATTTCAAAAGATGCACTCACGGCTATCTAGATAGTCACTCCAACAGTCCTCGTCTGGACACCCCTTGTCTTCCAGATGTATCCCTCAAACAATTTCTCACACAAAACGCAGTTTGATGACGTAGTGTCCTGACATATATGTGAATGCAGAACAAGATATGTCCTGCAGCGAATAGTGAAAAGGTTTGCTTAAATGTGGTAACTTTGGATGGATGCTAACATACCCCCATCTTAGACGCAGGTTCACGACAGTAAGATCCGGTGATGCAGATTTGAACACTGCTAATCTAACTCCCCAGCCCCATTCTCCTGCTTGTTATGCGTGGTTTCATGTATTAACCGGGATTCCTTTTATCACTTAAGTCGGATACAGAACATTGTTCAGTGTAGTTAGTTGTACGAGAGTGTTTTTATGTTACCCCATCTGTATGTGACATGTCTGGAACATGAGCAGACTCTTTGAATTTTGTCAGAAACAGCTCTCTTGTGCTCGTGTTTGCGGATTATGACTCCGGAAACGTACCATAAGTAGGTTGGCTGAGAGAAACACTATCTCCCCATCCGATGACCTTCCTTTTTCCATAGCCAACTACTTCGTTCCGAACACGCCATCACTGCGGCGCCGAAACCCCAAGTTGGCCATGATAGTCAATGCTGCGTGTACTGTCCCTGCTGCTCATCCCAACGTTGGGAATTCCTCGGCTCCGGGACAGGCCCAGATGGAATTTGCTGTTGTCTGGCACTCACCGGTAGTTCGCTTTCGTGGGAATGGTGTTGTATATACGCGGTAAGCAAGTCACATCAATCACGGTAGTCCACTCCACTGGTATAACAGTTGATCGGTTTGCACTAATTTTTACGAGGCTCGGTTGTTGAAACAATCTTTACTCTCATATAGTTTTTAATCTCTTGATGCTCACCCCAAAAACCGACATTCTACA